>JAWPHD010022297.1:0-25538 GCA_037043455.1 Cyrtodaria siliqua
TGTAAGAACGGAATATAGATGTGTAAGAACGGAAAATATATGTGTAAGTACGGAACATATATGTGTAAGAACGGAATAAATATGTGTAAGAACGGAATATATATGTGTAAAAACGGAATATATGTGTAAGAACGGAATATATATGCGTAAGAACGGAATATATATATGCGTAAGAACGGAATATATATGTGTAAGAACTGAATATATATGTGTAAGAACTGAATGTATAGGTGTAAGAACGGAATATATATGCGTAAGAACTGAATATTTATGCGTAAAAACTGAATATATATGTGTAAGAACTGAATATATATGCGTAAGAACTGAATATATATGTGTAAGAACTGAACATATATATGAATATATATGTGTAAGAACTGAATATATATGTGTAAGAACTGATTATATATGCGTAAAAACTGAATATATATGCGTAAGAAATTAATATATATGCGTTAAACTGAATATATATGTGTAAGAAAGGAATATATATGTGTAAGAACGGAATATATATGTGTAAGAACGGAATATATATGCGTAAGAACTGAATATATATGTGTAAGAACTGAATATATAAGCGTAAGAACTGAATATATATGTGTAAGAACGGAATATATATGTGTAAAAACGGAATATATGTGTAAGAACGGAATATATATGCGTAAGAACGGAATATATATATGCGTAAGAACGGAATATATATGTGTAAGAACTGAATATATATGTGTAAGAACTGAATGTATAGGTGTAAGAACGGAATATATATGCGTAAGAACTGAATATATATGCGTAAAAACTGAATATATATGTGTAAGAACTGAATATATATGCGTAAGAACTGAATATATATGTGTAAGAACTGAATATATATGTGTAAGAACTGAATATATATGCGTAAGAACTGAATATATATGTGTAAGAACTGAATATATATGCGTAAGATCTGAATATATATGCGTAAAACTGAATATATATGTGTAAGAACTGAATATATATGCCTAAGTACTGAATATTAATGCGTAAGAACTCAATATATATGCGTAAGAACTGAATATATATGCGTAAAACTGAATATATATGTGTAAGAACTGAATATATATGCGTAAGAACTGAATATATATGCGTAAGAACTGAATATGTATGCATAAGAACTCAATATATATGAGTAAGAACGGAATATATATGTGTAAGAACGGAATATATATGTGTAAGAACGGAATATATATGTGTAAGAACGGAATATTTATGTGTAAGAACTGAATATATATGCGTAAGAACTGAATAAATATGCGTAAGAACTGAATATGTATGCATAAGAACTCAATATATATGCGTAAGAACGGAATATATATGTGTAAGAACGGAATATATATGTGTAAGAACGGAATATATATGTGTAAGAACGGAATATATATGTGTAAGAACGAAATATATGTGTAAGAACGGAATATATATGCGTAAGAACTGAATATATATGCGTAAGAACTAAATATATATGCGTAAGAACTGAATATGTATGCGTAAGAAATCAATATATATGCCTAAGAACTGAATATGTGTAACAACTGAACATATATATGAGTATATATCTGTAAGAACTGAATATATTTGTGTAAGAACTGAATATATATGCGTAAGAACTCAATATATATGTGTAATAACTGAATATATATGCGTAAGAACTGAATATATATGCGTAAGAACTGAATATATATGTGTAAGCACGGAATAAATATGTGTAAGAACGGAATATATATGTGTAAGAACGGAATATATTTGTGTAAGAACGGAATATATATGTGTAAGAACGGAATATATGTGTAAGAACGGAATATATATGCGTAAAAACGGAATATATATGCGTAAGAACGGAATATATATGTGTAAGAACGGAATATATATGTGTAAGAACTGAATATAAATGTGTAAGAACGGAATATATATGTGTAAGAACTGAATATAATATGTGTACCAACTGAACATATATATGATTATATATGTGTAAGAACTGAATATATATGTGTAAGAACTGAATATATATGTGTAAGACTGAATGTATATGTGTAAGAACGGAATATATATGCGTAAGAACTGAATATTTATGCCTAAAACTGAATATTTATGTGTAAGAACTGAATATATGCGTAAGAACTGAATATATATGTGTAAGAACTGAACATATATATGAATATATATGTGTAAAAACTGAATATATATGTGTAAGAACTGAATATATATGTGTAAGAATTGAGTATATATGTGTAAGAACTGAATGTATATGTTGTAAGAACGGAATATATATGCGTAAGAACTGAATATATATGTGTAAGAACTGAATATATATGTGTATGAACTGAATGTATATGCGTAAGAACTGAATATATATGTGTAAGAACTGAACATATATATGAATATAAATGTGTAAAAACTGAATATATATGTGTAAGAACTGAATATATATGTGTAAGAACTGGAATATATATGCGTAAAACTGAATATATATGCGTAAGAACTAAATATATATGCGTAAAACTGAATATATATTTCTAAGAACGGAATATATATGTGAAAGAACGGAATATATATGTGTAAGAACGGAATATATATGCGTAAGAACTGAATATATATGCGTAAGAACTGAATATATATGTCTAAGACTGAATATATATGCGTAAGAACTGAATATATATGTGTAAGAACTGAATATATATGCGTAAGAACTGAATATATATGCGTAAAACTGAATATATATGTGTAAGAACTGAATATATATGCGTAAGAACTGAATATATATGCGTAAGAACTGAATATAAATGTGTAAGAACGGAATATATATGTGTAAGAACTGAATATATATGTGTACCAAATGAACATGTATATATGAATATATATGTGTAAGAACTGAATATATATGTGTAAGAACTGAATGTATATGTGTAAGAACGGAATCTATATGCGTAAGAACTGAATATTTATGCGTAAAACTGAATATATATGTGTTTAGAACTGAATATATATGCGTAAGAACTGAATATATATGTGTAAGAACCTGAACATATATATGAATATATATGTGTAAGAACTGAATATATATGTGTAAGAACTGAATATATATGTGTAAGAACTGAATATATATGCGTACAAACTGAATATATATGCGTAAAAACTGAATATATATGTGTAAGAACGGAAATATATATGGGTAAGAACGGAATATATATATGTAAGAACGGAATATATATGCGTAAGAACTGAATATATATGTGTAAGAACTGAATATATATGCGTAAGAACTGAAATATATATGCGTAAGAACTGAATATATATGCGTTAGAAACTGAATATATATGTCTAAGAACTGAATATTCATGCGTAAGAACTGAATAAGAACTGAATATATATGTGTAAGAACTGAATATATATGCGTAAGAACTGAATATATATGTGTAAGAACTGAACATATATATGAATATATATGTGTAAAAACTGAATATATATGTGTAAGAACTGAATATATATGTGTAAGAACTGAGTATATATGTGTAAGAACTGAATGTATATGTGTAAGAACGGAATATATATGCGTAAGAACTGAAAATATATGTGTAAGAACTGAATATATATGTGTAAGAACTGAATGTATATGCGTAAGAACTGAATATATATGTGTAAGAACTGAACATATATATGAATATAAATGTGTAAAAACTGAATATATATGTGTAAGAACTGAATATATATGTGTAAGAACTGAATATATATGCGTAAAACCTGAATATATATGCGTAAGAACTAAATATATATGCGTAAAACTGAATATATATGTGTAAGAACGGAATATATCTGTGAAAGAACGGAATATATATGTGTAAGAACGGAATATATATGCGTAAGAACTGAATATATATGCGTAAGAACTGAATATATATGTCTAAGAACTGAATATATATGCGTAAGAACTGAATATATATGTGTAAGAACTGAATATATATGCGTAAGAACTGAATATATATGCGTAAAACTGAATATATATGTGTAAGAACTGAATATATATGCGTAAGAACTGAATATATATGCGTAAGAACTGAATATAAATGTGTAAGAACGTAATATAAATGTGTAAGAACTGAATATATATGTGTACCAAATGAACATATATATGAATATATGTGTAAGAACTGAATATATATGTGTAAGAACTGAATGTATATGTGTAAGAACGGAATATATATGCGTAAGAACTGAATATTTATGCGTAAAACTGAATATATATGTGTTAGAACTGAATATATATGCGTAAGAACTGAATATATATGTGTAAGAACTGAACATATATATGAATATATATGTGAAAGAACTGAATATATATGTGTAAGAACTGAATATATATGTGTAAGAACTGAATATATATGCGTAAAAACTGACTATATATGTGTAAGAACTGAATGTATAGGTGTAAGAACGGAATATATATGTGTAAGAACTGAATATATATTTGTAAGAACTGAATGTATAGGTGTAAGAACGGAATATATATGCGTAAGAACTGAATATATATGCGTAAAAACTGAATATATATGTGTAAGAACTGAATATATATGCGTAAGAACTGAATATATATGTGTAAGAACTGAATATATATGCGTAAGAACTGAATATATATGTGTAAGAACTGAATATATATGCGTAAGATCTGAATATATATGCGTAAAACTGAATATATATGTGTAAGAACTGAATATATATGCGTAAGAACTGAATATATATGCGTAAGAACTGAATATGTATGCATAAGAACTCAATATATATGCGTAAGAACGGAATATATATGCGTAAGAACGGAATATATATGTGTAAGAACGGAATATATATGTGTAAGAACGGAATATATGTGTAAGAACGGAATATATATATGTAAGAACGGAATATATATGCGTAAGAACTGAATATATATGTGTAAGAACTGAATATATATGCGTAAGAACTGAATATATATGCGTAAGAACTGAATATATATGCGTTAGAACTGAATATATATGCGTAAGAACTGAATATATATGCGTAAAACTGAATATATATGTGTTAGAACTGAATATATATGCGTAAGAACTGAATATATATGCGTAAGAACTGAATATATATGCGTAAAAACTGAATATATATGCGTAAAACTGAATATATATGTGTAAGTACTGAATATATATGCGTAAAAACTCAAATATATGTGTAAGAACTGAATATATATGCGTAAGAATTGAATATATATGCGTAAAACTGAATATATATGTGTAAGACCTGAATATATATGCGTAAGAACTGAATATATATGCGTAAGAACTGAATATATATGCGTAAAACTGAATATATATGCGTAAGAACTGAATATATATGTGTAAGAACTGAATATATATGTGTAAGAACTGAATATATATGTGTAAGAACTAAATATATATGCGTAAGAATTGAATATATATGCGTAAGAACTGAATATGTATGCGTAAGTACTCAATATATATGCGTAAGAACTGAATATATATGCGTAAGAACTGAATATATATGCGTAAGAACGGAATATATATGTGTAAGAACGGAATATATATGTGTAAGAACGGAATATATATGTGTAAGAACGGAATATATATGTGTAAGAACTGAATATATATGTGTAAGAACGGAATATATAAGTGTAAGAACGGAATATATATGCGTAAGAACTGAATATATATGCGTAAGAACAGAATATATATGCGTAAAACTGAATATATATGTGTAAGAACAGAATATATATGCGTAAGAACTGAATATATATGCTTAAGAACTGAATATATATGCGTAAGAACTGAATATATATGTGTAAGAACTGAATATGTATAGCGTAAGAACTCAATATATATGCCTAAGAACTGAATATATATGTGTAACAACTGAACATATATATGAGTATATATCTGTAAGAACTGAATATATGTGTGTAAGAACTGAATATATATGCGTAAGAACTCAATATATATGTGTAATAACTGAATATATATGCGTAAGAATTGAATATATATGCGTAAAACTGAATATATATGTGTAAGAACTGAATATATATGCGTAAGAACTGAATATATATGCGTTAGAACTGAATATATATGCGTAAGAACTGAATATATATGCATAAGAACGGAATATATATGTGTAAGAACGGAATATATATGTGTAAGAACGGAATATATATGTGTAAGTACGGAAAATATATGTGTAAGCACGGAATAAATATGTGTAAGAACGGAATATATATGTGTAAGAACGGAATATATTTGTGTAAGAACGGAATATATGTGTAAGAACGGAATATATATGCGTAAAAACGGAATATATATGCGTAAGAACGGAATATATATGTGTAAGAACGGAATATATATGTGTAAGAACTGAATATAAATGTGTAAGAACGGAATATATATGTGTAAGAACTGAATATATATGTGTACCAACTGAACATATATATGAATATATATGTGTAAGAACTGAATATATATGTGTAAGAACTGAATATATATGTGTAAGAACTGAATGTATATGTGTAAGAACGGAATATATATGCGTAAGAACTGAATATTTATGCGTAAAACTGAATATATATGTGTAAGAACTGAATATATATGCGTAAGAACTGAATATATATGTGTAAGAACTGAACATATATATGAATATATATGTGTAAAAACTGAATATATATGTGTAAGAACTGAATATATATGTGTAAGAACTGAGTATATATGTGTAAGAACTGAATGTATATGTGTAAGAACTGAATATATATGTGTAAGAACTGAATATATATGTGTAAGAACTGAATGTATATGCGTAAGAACTGAATATATATGTGTAAGAACTGAACATATATATGAATATAAATGTGTAAAAACTGAATATATATGTGTAAGAACTGAATATATATGTGTAAGAACTGAATATATATGCGTAAAACCTGAATATATATGCGTAAGAACTAAATATATATGCGTAAAACTGAATATATATGTGTAAGAACGGAATATATATGTGAAAGAACGGAATATATATGTGTAAGAACGGAATATATATGCGTAAGAACTGAATATATATGCGTAAGAACTGAATATATATGTCTAAGAACTGAATATATATGCGTAAGAACTGAATATATATGTGTAAGAACTGAATATATATGCGTAAGAACTGAATATATATGCGTAAAACTGAATATATATGTGTAAGAACTGAATATATATGCGTAAGAACTGAATATATATGCGTAAGAACTGAATATAAATGTGTAAGAACGGAATATATATGTGTAAGAACTGAATATATATGTGTACCAAATGAACATATATATGAATATATATGTGTAAGAACTGAATATATATGTGTAAGAACTGAATGTATATGTGTAAGAACGGAATATATATGCGTAAGAACTGAATATTTATGCGTAAAACTGAATATATATGTGTTAGAACTGAATATATATGCGTAAGAACTGAATATATATGTGTAAGAACTGAACATATATATGAATATATATGTGTAAGAACTGAATATATATGTGTAAGAACTGAATATATATGTGTAAGAACTGAATATATATGCGTAAAAACTGAATATATATGCGTAAAACTGAATATATATGTGTAAGAACGGAATATATATGTGTAAGAACGGAATATATATATGTAAGAACGGAATATATATGCGTAAGAACTGAATATATATGTGTAAGAACTGAGTATATATGCGTAAGAACTGAATATATATGCGTAAGAACTGAATATATATGCGTTAGAACTGAATATATATGTCTAAGAACTGAATATATATGCGTAAGAACGGAATATATATGTGTAAGAACTGAATATATATGCGTAAGAACTGAATATATATGTGTAAGAACTGAACATATATATGAATATATATGTGTAAAAACTGAATATATATGTGTAAGAACTGAATATATATGTGTAAGAACTGAGTATATATGTGTAAGAACTGAATGTATATGTGTAAGAACGGAATATATATGCGTAAGAACTGAATATATATGTGTAAGAACTGAATATATATGTGTAAGAACTGAATGTATATGCGTAAGAACTGAATATATATGTGTAAGAACTGAAAATATATATGAATATAAATGTGTAAAAACTGAATATATATGTGTAAGAACTGAATACATATGTGTAAGAACTGAATATATATGCGTAAAACCTGAATATATATGCGTAAGAACTAAATAGATATGCGTAAAACTGAATATATATGTGTAAGAACGGAATATATATGTGAAAGAACGGAATATATATGTGTAAGAACGGAATATATATGCGTAAGAACTGAATATATATGCGTAAGAACTGAATATATATGTCTAAGAACTGAATATATATGCGTAAGAACTGAATATATATGTGTAAGAACTGAATATATATGCGTAAGAACTGAATATATATGTGTAAGAACTGAATATATATGTGTACCAAATGAACATATATATGAATATATATGTGTAAGAACTGAATATATATGTGTAAGAACTGAATGTATATGTGTAAGAACGGAATATATATGCGTAAGAACTGAATATTTATGCGTAAAACTGAATATATATGTGTTAGAACTGAATATATATGCGTAAGAACTGAATATATATGTGTAAGAACTGAACATATATATGAATATATATGTGTAAGAACTGAATATATATGTGTAAGAACTGAATATATATGTGTAAGAACTGAATATATATGCGTAAAAACTGAATATATATGCGTAAAACTGAATATATATGTGTAAGAACGGAATATATATGTGTAAGAACGGAATATATATGTAAGAACGGAATATATATGCGTAAGAACTGAATATATATGTGTAAGAACTGAATATATATGCGTAAGAACTGAATATATATGCGTAAGAACTGAATATATATGCGTTAGAACTGAATATATATGTGTAAGAACTGAATATATATGTGTACCAAATGAACATATATATGAATATATATGTGTAAGAACTGAATATATATGTGTAAGAACTGAATGTATATGTGTAAGAACGGAATATATATGCGTAAGAACTGAATATTTATGCGTAAAACTGAATATATATGTGTTAGAACTGAATATATATGCGTAAGAACTGAATATATATGTGTAAGAACTGAACATATATATGAATATATATGTGTAAGAACTGAATATATATGTGTAAGAACTGAATATATATGTGTAAGAACTGAATATATATGCGTAAAAACTGAATATATATGCGTAAAACTGAATATATATGTGTAAGAACGGAATATATATGTGTAAGAACGGAATATATATATGTAAGAACGGAATATATATGCGTAAGAACTGAATATATATGTGTAAGAACTGAATATATATGCGTAAGAACTGAATATATATGCGTAAGAACTGAATATATATGCGTTAGAACTGAATATATATGTCTAAGAACTGAATATTCATGCGTAAGAACTGAATATATATGTGTAAGAACTGAATATATATGCGTAAGAACTGAATATATATGCGTAAAACTGAATATATATGTGTTAGAACTGAATATATATGCGTAAGAACTGAATATATATGCGTAAGAACTGAATATATATGCGTAAAACTGAATTTATATGTGTAAGACCTGAATATATATGCGTAAGTACTGAATATATATGCGTAAGAACTCAATATATATGTGTAAGAACTGAATATATATGCGTAAGAATTGAATATATATGCGTAAAACTGAATATATATGTGTAAGACCTGAATATATATGCGTAAGAAATGAATATATATGCGTAAGAACTGAATATATATGCGTAAAACTGAATATATATGCGTAAGAACTGAATATATATGTGTAAGAACTGAATATATATGTGTAAGAACTGAATATATATGTGTAAGAACTAAATATATATGCGTAAGAATTGAATATATATGCGTAAGAACTGAATATGTATGCGTAAGTACTCAATATATATGCGTAAGAACTGAATATATATGCGTAAGAACTGAATATATATGCGTAAGAACGGAATATATATGTGTAAGAACGGAATATATATGTGTAAGAACGGAATATATATGTGTAAGAACGGAATATATATGTGTAAGAACTGAATATATATGTGTAAGAACGGAATATATAAGTGTAAGAACGGAATATATATGTGTAAGAACTGAATATATATGCGTAAAACTGAATATATATGCGTAAGAACAGAATATATATGCGTAAAACTGAATATATATGTGTAAGAACAGAATATATATGCGTAAGAACTGAATATATATGCGTAAGAACTGAATATATATGCGTAAGAACTGAATATATATGCGTAAAACTGAATATATATGTGTAAGAACTGAATATATATGCGTAAGAACTGAATATATATGCGTAATATATATGCGTAAAAACTGAATATATATGTGTAAGAACTGAATATATATGCGTAAGAACTGAATATATATGTGTAAGAACTGAATATATATGTGTATTAACTGAATATATATGCGTAAGAACTGAATATATATGTGTAAGAACTGAATATATATGCGTAAGATCTGAATATATATGCGTAAAACTGAATATATATGTGTAAGAACTGAATATATATGCCTAAGTACTGAATATTAATGCGTAAGAACTGAATATATATGCGTAAGAACTGAATATATATGCGTAAAACTGAATATATATGTGTAAGAACTGAATATATATGCGTAAGAACTGAATATATATGCGTAAGAACTGAATATGTATGCGTAAGAACTCAATATATATTTGTAAGAACGAAATATATATGTGTAAGAACGGAATATATATGTGTAAGAACGGAATATATATGTGTAAGAACGGAATATATATGTGTAAGAACGGAATATATATGCGTGAGAACTGCATATATATGCGTAAGAACTGAATATATATGCGTAAGAACTGAATATGTATGCGTAAGAACTCAATATATATGCCTAAGAACTGAATATGTGTAACAACTGAACATATATATGAGTATATATCTGTAAGTACTGAATATATTTGTGTAAGAACAGAATATATATGCGTAAGAACTCAATATATATGTGTAAGAACTGAATATATATGCGTACGAATTAAATATATATGCGTAAAACTAAATAAATATGTGTAAGAACTGAATATATATGCGTAAGAACTGAATATATAAGCGTAAGAACTGAATATATATGCGTAAGAACTGAATATATATGCGTAAAACTGAATATATATGTGTAAGAACTGAATATATATGCGTAAGAACTGAATATATATGTGCAAGAACTGAAGATATATGAGTAAGAACTGAATATATATGCGTAAGAACTCAATATATATGTGTAAGAACTGAATATATATGCGTAAGAATTGAATTTGTGCTTGCTTAATGCAGCACTCACAAGTATCCAACCACATCAATATGCAGCTTGTTTTGCTGATGGGAACCAAAAAACATACAAATACCATGTTATGCGAACATGTCATTTTATTTTACCATAAAATGACTATAATGTAATATATATGTGATTACATTATATTAGAATGCTATATACATGACTAGTTAACTAACAGTCTTACATAACATGACTAGTTAGAAAATGTTCAATAATACATTTGTGTAATTAAATCAGACTAGTTAACTAACAGTCTTACATAACATGACTAGTTAGAAAATGTTCAATAATACATTTGTGTAATTAAATCAAACATTCCCACAGTAAAAGGTGGGTAACTATCCGCCCACACAGTGACATAGAATATACAACTTTTATGATAAAAGAATCAATTAGTGACTTATCGGCCGTCCTTGCATTAAAAACATATATGTATAAAGCTGCCCTAACGCCAGATCTGAATGTATATCTTTTCAATACAGGCAGCGAAATGGGGATGGTGGTGGGTTGATGAAAATTGTAATTTCTCAATTCTGTTGATGTTTCTTTGTTTGCAATAGAAGGCAAGAGGTCATGTGATCTCTGCTTTGTTGATAATGAACCCAATGGCGACTAACAACCGGCAAGGACGGCTGATTAACCGCACAAACTCAATTATTTACAATAATTATATTTTGTGCTTGCTTAATGCAGCACTCACAAGTATCCAACCACATCAATATGCAGCTTGTTTTGCTGATGGGAACCAAAAAACATACAAATACCATGTTATGCGAACATGTCATTTTATTTTACCATAAAATGACTATAATGTAATATATATGTGATTACATTATATTAGAATGCTATATACATGACTAGTTAACTAACAGTCTTACATAACATGACTAGTTAGAAAATGTTCAATAATACATTTGTGTAATTAAATCAAACATTCCCAGAGTAAAAGGTGGGTAACTATCCGCCACTCTACAGCCCACCCAAAGATGATGCAGTTGGATACTTAATTTTGCAAAGCAATAGAAATATCTGACAATAGTGATGTGTGTGATGTTACCAATTGTCGAACAACAATATAAATACAATGAGCAATCTGAACTTATCCTGCACTGTTTTCCACATCTTCATGGCTTGATGTGAATGTAATATTTTCAATATCAAGTACTCGTTCTTTCTCTCTATCGATATATACATATTGAAACTGATGAGTTGCAAGGCAAAACATGTTTCTACAACCTATTTAGATTCTTAAACATCAAAATCCATGGCATATAACAGTATTCATGTTTTGCCACACACACACACATACACACACATCCATATAATACATGTCTAACACAATATGCATATGGACACATACTCAAAAACACCAAAAGCAGTCCTTAAAACTGCGATATGCACTAAAGAAATACTGATGTAAGGCATAATGCAACCAACTAATAAATGATAACTATGCACAACAGGCACCTTACAATCTCTAGAAACCAGCCTACGCTGACATTCGAGATAAAAAAAAAAAGAAAAAAAAAGAAAGAAAATATATAATAATAAAATATGTCAATGTAGAAAGATATGACAGTATGAAAAGAGGTATGCACATGAGTAAACCACTCACACTTGGGACCAGTCTAACACTGAGTCCGTCATGCAATCCTTAACTAATGGCTCCGCACCCAATAGTACAGTCCCTACATGTGCATAAGCAAAAATAAGGACCAGTCTAACACTGTGCCCCCAATTCCGCTCCAGTGACATATACAGACATACATGTGTGTACCAGACACGTTCTCAGAAACGCAGTTGTGGCAACCTGATATAACTTTGTAAAGCATCGGAATTCCATCGCCCCATCTTCCGCACCACATCATCAGAATATCCCATTTGAACTGCTGCCGTAGCAGCACCTATACGGAATGAATGTGGTTTGTATTTAGCTGTATCTAACCCAAGAAAAATTACAAGTGAATGGAGTTTCTCAGCTGCATAACCATATGAGACATGTCTACCATCCTGGAACTGAAAGAGTAGACCCGCCTTGTGTAAATACAATTGTAAATACTTATACATAGCGAGGACTGGACACATATCGGGGTTTAGAGAGTTGTGTGCAATGTACCACGAGACAGGGTTAACCTGTTTTGTATGTTTGAAATGATGCAACATGACAGTCATTCCTGTTAAACTAGTGCCCTCCGTCTGAAAGGAAATAGCATTCCGTTGTATTAACTTACTGGAATCACCCCCTGTTTGTAAGCAAACTTCCCCCAGACGTAAGAATAGGCCATAAACTGTAGAAAAAAGAGCTCGTAACAAAACTTGTTCATAATGACGCCGTATCACTATAGATAACGCTTGTAATAGCCGATGCAAAATTGAAATCGTAATGGGGAGACGAGAGTCGGTCTGCCCACTGATCTTAAAAGCACCTTTAACAAACTTTTTAAGTACAAACGTATCCATCGGATCTGAGAAGCCTAACATTTTGTGTACAAAACCAATAGCGGATACATGAGTAGCAATGGTACTAGGTGCACATCCCTTGTCAAAGACAGAGGCCAGATAATTGACTATATGATAAGATTTTATAGAGAGATAAGGATTCATTTGTTTCTCAACCCAATAATCTGCAAATTGTTTCCACACACGAAGGTAAGAAGCTTTAGAAGTATGTGCTAACGAAGCACTGACAACCTTCAACGCTGATGATGACCCGAATGCAGTGTGGCGGCACGCATCCACAAGTCCTGGTGCATGACCCCACAAGCCAAACCGTGAAGCTGACTTTGCTCCCTAAATTTTCTGTCATAAAATAGAAATGCATTCTGGCCATAACCTTGCTCCAACTCCTTAATGAGGTTGACATGTGCCAGTAAACCTGATATATCGTGCGGACGTTTTTTGACATACACATCAATAAAAATATGAAAGGCCTTAAGCCATGCGTTAACGTCTAACACCTTATATTTAGGTTAACTTTTCACTTGTAGTGAACCCCCATCTAAAATGTTAATATGAAAATTCTCCTGCACAGACCCAGGTAGCAAGGAGGCCAATTCAACATATTTGTCCGCCCAAATGTCCAACATTGCTTTTTCACTTAAGTGACTCGAAATGCTTAATAAAGCACCTCGTGTGTGTCCGGTACTGAACTGTTCTATTGCCGCTGATGCCAGTGAAACAGTGATAGGAGCTGGTGATACCGCAACAACCTGTGATGGGTTTGTCGCCGCTGGTGTAGGTGGTGCCACCTCCCGAGATTGCGCCGTTACGTTAGGCACAACCATATTCCGCTGCTGCATTCGTACCAGCATTGCATCTATGAACTCGTCCATCTATCAAGGACAGCCGGGTTCACACTATTCTTGTCCACATTACTCGTGTCCATACTACTCGCGTTCACACTAATTGTGTCCACCGGTCTATGTGTCACCCCTGTCTCTACCCGTGACTTTTTGCCGGCATCCGACTTCCCCCTCCTGGGTCATTTGGACATCCTGGCCAGTCCTGTGAATAGAATGTCACTTTTAGTCAAAGCATACAGCACACTTACTGTCAGGTAAGCCGATCCCTGATACTAGTTTAGTACCTGTTTTCAATATAGAGTCTACCAATATGAGATATAATGCAGTGCATTTGACCATATATAAATATTAATGTAATAATGCAATATTATACTTATTTCACCATATACATCTTTTTTCTTTAACTGCGGTTTTTCACCATATACCAACATACACATATTATATATTAACCCACACATGTAATGTGGTATTTCACCATGTACCTACATACCTACATTATATTATAACCGATCCAGTATTTCACCATATACTAACATCCATATATGTACGTGTTTAATGTGGTATTTCACCATATACCTACATCCATAAACATACCCACACATACATACACATATACATACATACATATATATACACATACACATATACATGTACCAACACATATAGTATGTGTATTTCACGATATACCAACATACATTTTTTATTTTTTTTTATTTTATTTAAATGCGTATATAACCATATACCTATGTGGTATTTTACCAAATACCAACACACATTTTTTTTTTTTTTCAAATGTGGTATATAACCATATACCTATGTGGTATTTCACCATATACCAACACATTTTTGTTTTATTATTTAAATGCGGTATATAACCATATACCTATGTGGTATTTCACCATATAGCAACACATTTTTTTTTTTTTTTTTTTTTTTTTAAATGCGGTATATAACCATATACCTATGTGGTATTTCACCATATACCAACACATTTTTTTTTTTTAAATGTGGTATATAACCATATACCTACAATTTTTTTTTTTTTTTTTTTTTAAATGTGGTATATAACCATATACCTATGTGGTATTTCACCATATACCAACACATTTTTTTTTTTTTTTTTAAATGCGGTATATAACCATATACCTATGTGGTATTTCACCATATACCAGCACATTTTTTTTTTTTTAAATGCGGTATATAACCATATACCTAGAATTTTTTTTTTTTTTTTTTTTTTTTTTTTTTAAATGTGGTATATAACCATATACCTATGTGGTATTTCACCATATACCAACACATTTTTTTTTTTTTTTTTTTAAATGCGGTATATAACCATATACCTATGTGGTATTTCACCATATACCAGCACATTTTTTTTTTTTTTTTTTTTTTTTTTAAATGCGGTATATAACCATATACCTATGTGGTATTTCACCATATACCTACACATTTTTTTTTTTTTTAAATGTGGTATATAACCATATACCTATGTGGTATTTCACCATATACCAACACATTTTTTTTTATTTTTTAAATGCGGTATATAACCATATACCTATGTGGTATTTCACCATATACCAACACATTTTTTTGTGTATTTTACCATATACCAACACACATTTTTTTAATTTTTTTTTTTTAAATGCGGTATATAACCATATACCTATGTGGTATTTTACCAAATACCAACACACATTTTTTTTTTTTTTTTTAAATGTGGTATATAACCATATACCTATGTGGTATTTCACCATATACCAACCCATTTTTTTTATTTTTTTTTTAAATGTGGAATATAACCATATACCTATGTGGTATTTCACCATATACCAACACATTTTTTTTTTTTTTTTTAAATGCGGTATATAACCATATACCTATGTGGTATTTTACCATATACCAACAAACATTTATTTTTTTTTTTTTTAAATGTGGTATATAACCATATACCTATGTGGTATTTTACCATATACCAACACACATTTTTTTTTTTTTTAAATGTGGTATATAACCATATACCTATGTGATATTTCACCATATACCAACACATTTTTCTTTTTTTTTCTTTTTATATATATATAAATATATATATAGATAGATATATATACCTGTACCAACACACACATTGTAACCAACAATACAAACATGCGGCATTTCACCATATACCAACATCTGTCCAACATATATATGTTGTATGCCAACAACATGCTCAGACACTGCAAGACTTGACAGTGTACATATAGATAACTGTGTATTCCAAATACATTAATTGCACCCATCTCTGATGTAGGTGAAACCACAGAACACTTCAAATAGCCATTCTGGTAATCCCTATCATAACACACGGACTGCAGCAGAGATATGACATTTACAACATAAATATACCAGGGTCTAATTTACACCGAGCAAACTCAAGTTTAGGCCAGTATCACACGATAAAGTGATGAAATCAGTCATCAAATGTGACTGTTGTTAAACGGTACCGAGCGCGGCCCCGATAACAAACTGAAAGCGTCTGCATGACCCCGATATAATCTGCTCTGTGTCGGCCAGATGTAGTGAAAGGAGAAGCAGCCGATGATTAACAGTGCACACAGCATACAGCCGTATGTGTCCTAACGCTGCTAGAAAAAAACCGTGGCACGTTATATGCATGTTATAACAATACAGACTGGTTCATAGTAATGAGAATTAACCACGGCCAAATATAATATATCACTATGTGTTTACACAAAACCTGTACAACAGTCACCACTTAAGCTGACGTAACATACAGTCACGAATACTGCGGAAGTATTTTGGGTAGCCAACAATGTGTCAACTTTGTGTAACCGTTTATGTTCGTCATTCCTTAACTTAAGACCACCGAATCCATAAATATCCACAGTGACATCCCTTGTTCGTAGTGAAAACCCTGCAGGTTTATCATTTACAAAGCATTTTAAGCGCTTAACAAAACTATGGCCGAAATTATTCTGCGTCCCTGTGTATCATGGCAGTCCGCCATATGCATTGTGTATCGCAAAACAAACACAACAAACTTTTTACACACAAAACAGCATGCAATGAACTGTACAACAGAACAATACTTCCCGTTATTATCCTTATTAACGTATGCAACAACGCATATAAACCAAAAACGGAATAGAATCCGGGAATTTGATGAAAATTGTAACTTCTCAATTCTGTTGATGTTTCTTTGTTTGCAATAGAAGGCAAGAGGTCATGTGATCTCTGCTTTGTTGATAATGAACCCAATGGCGACTAACAACCGGCAAGGACGGCTGATTAACCGCACAAACTCAATTATTTACAATAATTATATTATATATGCGTAAAACTCAATATATACGTGTAAGAACTGAATATATATGCGTAAGAACTGAATATATATGCGTAAGAACTGAATATATATGCGTAAAACTGAATATATATGTGTAAGAACTGAATATATATGCGTAAGGACTGAATATATATGCGTAAGAACTGAATATATATATGTAAGAACTTAATATATATGCGTAAGAACTGAATATATATGCGTAAGAACTGAATATATATGCGTAAGAACTGAAGATGTATGCGTAAGAACTCAATATATATGCGTAAGAACTGAATATATATGCGTATTTACTGAATATATATGCTTAAGAACGGAACATATATGTGTAAGAACGGAATATATATGTGTAAGAACGGAATATATATGTGTAAGAACGGAATATATATGTGTAAGACTGGAATATATATGCGTAAGAACAGAATACATATGTGTAAGAACGGAATATATGTGTAAGAACGGAATATATATGTGTAAGAACTGAATATATGCGTAAGAACGGAATATATATGTGTAAGAACGGAATATATATGTGTAAGAACGGAATATATATGTGTAAGAACTGAATATATATGTGTAAGAACTGAATATATATGTGTAAGAACGGAATATATATGTGTATTAACTAAATATATATGTGTAAGAACTGAACATATATATGAATATATATGTGTAAGAACGGAATATATATGTGTAAGAACGGAATATGTATGTGTAAGAACGGAATATATATGTGTAAGAACGGAATATGTATGTGTAAGAACTGAATATATATGTGTAAGAACTGAATATATATGTGTAAGAACGGAATATATATGTGTAAGAACGGAATATATATGTGTAAGAACTCAATATATATGCGTAAGAACTGTATATATATGCGTAAGAACTGAATATATATGCGTAAGAACTGAATATATATGCGTAAGAACGGAATATATATGTGTAAGAATGGAATATGTACGTGTAAGAACGGAATATATATGTGTAAGAACGGAATATATATGTGTAAGAACGGAATATATGTGTAAGAATATATATGTGTAAGAAAGGAATATATATGCGTAAGAACTGAATATATATGGGTAAGAATTGAATATATATGTGTAAGAACTGAATATATATGCGTAAGAACTGAATATATATGCGTAAGAACGGAATATATGTGTAAGAATGGAATATATACGTGTAAGAACGGAATATATATGTGTAAGAACGGAATATATACGTGTAAGAACTATATATATGTGTAAGAACGGAATATATATGTGTCAGAACGGAATATATATGTGTAAGAACTGAATATATATGTGTAAGAACTGAATATATATGTGTAAGAACTGAATATATATGTGTTATAACTGAATATATGTGTCAGAACTGAATATATAGGCGTAAGAACGGAATATATATGTTTAAGAACGGAATAAATATGTGTAAGAACGGAATATATACGTGTAAGAACGGAATATATATGTTTTTAGAACGGAATATATATGTGTATATATGTGTAAGAACGGAATATATATGTGTAAGAACTGAATATATATGTGTAAGAACTGAATATATATTTGTAAGAACTGAATATATATGTGTTATAACTGAATATATGTGTAAGAACTGAATATATAGGCGTAAGAACGGAATATATATGTGTAAGAACGGAATAAATATGTGTAAGAACGGAATATGTACGTGTAAGAACGGAATATATATGTGTAAGAACGGAATATATATGTGTATATATGTGTAAGAACGGAATATATATGTGTAAGAACGGAATATATATGTGTAAGAACGGAATATATACGTGTAAGAACGGAATATATACGTGTAATAACGGAATATATATGTGTAAAAACAGAATATATATGTGTAAGAACGGAATATATATGTGTAAGAACGGAATATATATGTTTAAGAACGAAATATATATGTGTAAGAACTGAACATATATGTGTAAGAAATGAATATATATGCGTAAAAATGAATATATATGCGAAAGAACGGAATTTATATGCGTAAGAACGGAATATATGTGTAAGAACGGAATATGTACGTGTAAGAACGGAATATATATGCCTAAGAACTGAATATATATGCGTAAAACTGAATATATATGCGAAAGAACGGAGTATATATGCGTAAGAACGGAATATATGTGTAAGACTGAATATATATGTGTAAGAACGGAATATATATGTGTAAGAACTGAATATATATGTGTAAGAACTGAATATATATGTGTAAGAACTGAATATATATGTGTAAGAACTGAATATATATGTGTAAGAACTGAATGTATATGCGTAAGAACTGAATTTATATGTGTAAGAACTGAACATATATATGAATATAAATGTGTAAAAACTGAATATATATGTGTAAGAACTGAATATATATGTGTTAGAACTGAATATATATGCGTAAAACCTGAATATATATGCGTAAGAACTAAATATATATGCGTAAAACTGAATATATATGTGTAAGAACGGAATATATATGTGAAAGAACGGAATATATATGTGTAAGAACGGAATATATATGCGTAAGAACTGAATATATATGCGTAAGAACTGAATATATATGTCTAAGAACTGAATATATATGCGTAAGAACTGAATATATATGTGTAAGAACTGAATATATATGCGTAAGAACTGAATATATATGCGTAAAACTGAATATATATGTGTAAGAACTGAATATATATGCGTAAGAACTGAATATATATGCGTAAGAACTGAATATAAATGTGTAAGAACGGAATATATATGTGTAAGAACTGAATATATATGTGTACCAAATGAACATATATATGAATATATATGTGTAAGAACTGAATATATATGTGTAAGAACTGAATGTATATGTGTAAGAACGGAATATATATGCGTAAGAACTGAATATTTATGCGTAAAACTGAATATATATGTCTAAGAACTGAATATATATGCGTAAGAACTGAATATATATGTGTAAGAACTGAACATATATATGAATATATATGTGTAAGAACTGAATATATATGTGTAAGAACTGAATATATATGTGTAAGAACTGAATATATATGCGTAAAAACTGAATATATATGCGTAAAACTGAATATATATGTGTAAGAACGGAATATATATGTGTAAGAACGGAATATATATATGTAAGAACGGAATATATATGCGTAAGAACTGAATATATATGTGTAAGAACTGAATATATATGCGTAAGAACTGAATATATATGCGTAAGAACTGAATATATATGCGTTAGAACTGAATATATATGTCTAAGAACTGAATATATATGCGTAAGAACTGAATATATATGTGTAAGAACTGAATATATATGCGTAAGAACTGAATATATATGTGTAAGAACTGAACATATATATGAATATATATGTGTAAAAACTGAATATATATGTGTAAGAACTGAATATATATGTGTAAGAACTGAGTATATATGTGTAAGAACTGAATGTATATGTGTAAGAACGGAATATATATGCGTAAGAACTGAATATATATGTGTAAGAACTGAATATATATGTGTAAGAACTGAATGTATATGCGTAAGAACTGAATATATATGTGTAAGAACTGAACATATATATGTATATATATGTGTAAAAACTGAATATATATGTGTAAGAACTGAATACATATGTGTAAGAACTGAATATATATGCGTAAAACCTGAATATATATGCGTAAGAACTAAATATATATGCGTAAGAACTGAATATATATGCGTAAGAACTGAATATAAATGTGTAAGAACGGAATATATATGTGTAAGAACTGAATATATATGTGTACCAAATGAACATATATATGAATATATATGTGTAAGAACTGAATATATATGTGTAAGAACTGAATGTATATGTGTAAGAACGGAATATATATGCGTAAGAACTGAATATTTATGCGTAAAACTGAATATATATGTGTTAGAACTGAATATATATGCGTAAGAACTGAATATATATGTGTAAGAACTGAACATATATATGAATATATATGTGTAAGACTGAATATATATGTGTAAGAACTGAATATATATGTGTAAGAACTGAATATATATGCGTAAAAACTGAATATATATACGTAAAACTGAATATATATGTGTCAGAACGGAATATATATGTGTAAGAACGGAATATATATATGTTAGAACGGAATATATATGCGTAAGAACTGAATATATATGTGTAAGAACTGAATATATATGCGTAAGAACTGAATATATATGCGTAAGAACTGAATATATATGCGTTAGAACTGAATATATATGTCTAAGAACTGAATATTCATGCGTAAGAACTGAATATATATGTGTAAGAACTGAATATATATGCGTAAGAACTGAATATATATGCGTAAAACTGAATATATATGTGTTAGAACTGAATATATATGCGTAAGAACTGAATATATATGCGTAAGAACTGAATATATATGCGTAAAAACTGAATATATATGCGTAAAACTGAATATATATGTGTAAGACCTGAATATATATGCGTAAGTACTGAATATATATGCGTAAGAACTCAATATATATGTGTAAGAACTGAATATATATGCGTAAGAATTGAATATATATGCGTAAAACTGAATATATATGTGTAAGACCTGAATATATATGCGTAAGAACTGAATATATATGCGTAAGAACTGAATATATATGCGTAAAACTGAATATATATGCGTAAGAACTGAATATATATGTGTAAGAACTGAATATATATGTGTAAGAACTGAATATATATGCGTAAGAACTAAATATATATGCGTAAGAATTGAATATATATGCGTAAGAACTGAATATGTATGCGTAAGTACTCAATATATATGCGTAAGAACTGAATATATATGCGTAAGAACTGAATATATATGCGTAAGAACGGAATATATATGTGTAAGAACGGAATATATATGTGTAAGAACGGAATATATATGTGTAAGAACGGAATATATATGTGTAAGAACTGAATATATATGTGTAAGAACGGAATATATAAGTGTAAGAACGGAATATATGTGTAAGAACTGAATATATATGCGTAAGAACAGAATATATATGCGTAAAACTGAATATATATGCGTAAGAACTGAATATATATGCGTAATATATATGCGTAAAAACTGAATATATATGTGTAAGAACTGAATATATATGCGTAAGAACTGAATATATATGTGTAAGAACTGAATATATATGCGTAAGAACTGAATATATATGCGTAAGAACTGAATATATATGTGTAAGAACTGAATATATATGCGTAAGATCTGAATATATATGCGTAAAACTGAATATATATGTGTAAGAAATGAATATATATGCCTAAGTACTGAATATTTATGCGTAACAACTGAATATATATGCGTAAGAACAGAATATATATGCGTAAAACTGAATATATATCTGTAAGAACTGAATATATATGCGTAAGAACTGAATATATATGCGTAAGAACTGAATATGTATGCGTAAGAACTCAATATATATGCGTAAGAACGAAATATATATGTGTAAGAACGGAATATATATGTGTAAGAACGGAATATATATGTGTAAGAACGGAATATATATGTGTAAGAACGGAATATATGTGTAAGAACGGAATATATATGCGTGAGAACTGCATATATATGCGTAAGAACTGAATATATATGCGTAAGAACTGAATATGTATGCGTAAGAACTCAATATATATGCCTAAGAACTGAATATGTGTAACAACTGAACATATATATGAGTATATATCTGTAAAAACTGAATATATTTGTGTAAGAACAGAATATATATGCGTAAGAACTCAATATATATGTGTAAGAACTGAATATATATGCGTACGAATTAAATATATATGCGTAAAACTAAATATATATATGTAAGAACTGAATATATATGAGTAAGAACTGAATATATAAGCGTAAGAACTGAATATATATGCGTAAGAACTGAATATATATGCGTAAAACTGAATATATATGTGTAAGAACTGAATATATATGCGTAAGAACTGAATATATATGTGCAAGAACTGAAGATATATGTGTAAGAACTGAATATATATGCGTAAGAACTCAATATATATGTGTAAGAACTGAATATATATGCGTAAGAATTGAATATATATGCGTAAAACTCAATATATACGTGTAAGAACTGAATATATATGCGTAAGAACTGAATATATATGCGTAAGAACTGAATACATATGCGTAAAAATGAATATATATGTGTAAGAACTGAATATATATGCGTAAGGACTGAATATATATGCGTAAGAACTGAATATATATATGTAAGAACTGAATATATATGCGTAAGAACTGAATATATATGCGTAAGAACTGAATATATATGCGTAAGAACTGAAGATGTATGCGTAAGAACTCAATATATATGCGTAAGAACTGAATATATATGCGTATTTACTGAATATATATGCTTAAGAACGGAACATATATGTGTAAGAACGGAATATATATGTGTAAGAACGGAATATATATGTGTAAGAACGGAATATATATGTGTAAGACTGGAATATATATGCGTAAGAACAGAATACATATGTGTAAGAACGGAATATATGTGTAAGAACGGAATATATATGTATAAGAACTGAATATATGCGTAAGAACGGAATATATATGTGTAAGAACGGAATATATATGTGTAAGAACGGAATATATATGTGTAAGAACTGAATATATATGTGTAAGAACTGAATATATATGTGTAAGAACGGAATATATATGTGTAAGAACTAAATATATATGTGTAAGAACTGAACATATATATGAATATATATGTGTAAGAACGGAATATATATGTGTAAGAACGGAATATGTATGTGTAAGAACGGAATATATATGTGTAAGAACGGAATATGTATGTGTTAGAACTGAATATATATGTGTAAGAACTGAATATATATGTGTAAGAACGGAATATATATGTGTAAGAACGGAATATATATGTGTAAGAACTGAATATATATGCGTAAGAACTGTATATATATGCGTAAGAACTGAATATATATGCGTAAGAACTGAATATATATGCGTAAGAACGGAATATATATGTGTAAGAATGGAATATGTACGTGTAAGAACGGAATATATATGTGTAAGAACGGAATATATATGTGTAAGAACGGAATATATGTGTAAGAATATATATGTGTAAGAAAGGAATATATATGCGTAAGAACTGAATATATATGGGTAAGAATTGAATATATATGTGTAAGAACTGAATATATATGCGTAAGAACTGAATATATATGCGTAAGAACGGAATATATGTGTAAGAATGGAATATATACGTGTAAGAACGGAATATATATGTGTAAGAACGGAATATATACGTGTAAGAACTATATATATGTGTAAGAACGGAATATATATG
>JAWPHD010022298.1:0-25536 GCA_037043455.1 Cyrtodaria siliqua
TACACATATATATTCAGTTCTTATACATATATATTCAGTTCTTACACATATATATTCCGTTCTTACGCATATATATTCAGTTCTTACACATATATATTCAGTTCTTACACATATATATTCAGTTCTTACGCATATATATTCCGTTCTTAAGCATATAAATTCCGTTCTTACGCATATATATTCAGTTCTTACGCATATATATTCAGTTCTTGCGCATATATATTCAGTTCTTACACATATATATTCCGTTCTTTCACATATATATTCCGTTCTTACACATATATATTCAGTTCTTACACATATATATGCCGTTCTTACGCATATATATTCAGTTCTTACACATATATATGCAGAGTTCTTACACAAATATATTCAGGTCTTACACATATATATTCAGTTCTTACGCATATATATTCAGTTCTTACGCATATATTCAGTTCTTACGCATATATATTCAATTCTTACGCATATATGTTCAGTTCTTACACATATATTCCGATCTTACGCATATATATTCAGTTCTTACGCATATATATTCAGTTCTTACACATATATATTCAGCTCTTACACATATATAGTCAGTTCTTACACATATATATTCAGTTCTAACACATATATATTCAGTTCTAACACATATATATTCAGTTCTTACACATATATATTCAGCTCTTACACATATATATTCAGTTCTTACACATATATATTCCGTTCTTATGCATATATATTCACTTCTTACACATATATATTTAGTTCTTACACATATATATTCAGTTCTTACGCATATATTCAGTTCTTACGCATATAATCAGTTCTTACACATATATATTCAGTTCTTACACATATATATTAAGTTCTTATACATATATATTCAGTTCTTACACATATACATGCAGTTCTTACACAAATATATTCAGTTCTTACACATATATATTCAGTTTTTACGCATATATTCAGTTCTTACACATATATTCAGTTCTTACGCATTTATATTCAATTCTTACGCATATATGTCCAGTTCTTACACATATATTCCGATCTTACGCATATATATTCAGTTCTTACGCATATATATTCAGTTCTTACACATATATATTTAGCTCTTACACATATATATTCAGTTCTTACACATATATATTCAGTTCTTACACATATATATTCCGTTCTAACACATATATATTCAGTTCTTACACATATATATTTAGTTCTTACACATATATATTCCGTTCTTACGCATATATATTCAGTTCTTACACATATATATGCAGTTCTTACACAAATATATTCAGTTCTTACACATATATATTCAGTTCTTACGCATATATTCAGTTCTTACGCATATATTCAGTTCTTACGCATATATTCAGTTCTTACGCATATATTCAGTTCTTACACATATATATTCAGTTCTTACACATATATATTCAATTCTTACACATATATATGCAGTTCTTACACAAATATATTCAGTTCTTACACATATATATTCAGTTTTTACGCATATATTCAGTTCTTACACATATATTCAGTTCTTACGCATATATATTCAATTCTTCCGCATATATGTTTAGTTCTTACACATATATTCCGATCTTACGCATATATATTCAGTTCTTACGCATATATATTCAGTTCTTACACATATATATTCAGTTCTTACACATATATATTCCGTTCTATCACATATATATTCAGTTCTTACACATATATATTCAGTTCTTACACATATATATTCCGTTCTTACGCATATATATTCAGTTCTTACACATATATATGCAGTTCTTACACAAATATATTCAGTTCTTACACATATATATTCCGTTCTAACACATATATATTCAGTTCTTACACATATATATTCAGTTCTTACACATATATATTCCGTTCTTACGCATATATATTCAGTTCTTACACATATATATGCAGTTCTTACACAAATATATTCAGGTATTACACATATATTCAGTTCTTACGCATATATTCAGTTCTTACGCATATATTCAGTTCTTACGCATATATATTCAATTCTTACGCATATATGTTCAGTTCTTACACATATATTCCGATCTTACGCATATATATTCAGTTCTTACGCATATATATTCAGTTCTTACACATATATATTCAGCTCTTACACATATATATTCAGTTCTTACACATATATATTCAGTTCTTACACATATATATTCAGTTCTAACACATATATATTTAGTTCTTACACATATATATACAGCTCTTACACCTATATATTCAGTTCTTACACATATATATTCAGTTCTTACGCATATATATTCAGTTCTTACACATATATATTTAGTTCTTACACATATATATTCAGTTCTTACGCATATATTCAGTTCTTACGCATATATTCAGTTCTTACACATATATATTCAGATCTTACACATATATATTCAGTTCTTATACATATATATTCAGTTCTTACACATATATATTCCGTTCTTACGCATATATATTCAGTTCTTACACATATATATTCAGTTTTTACACATATATATTCAGTTCTTACGCATATATATTCCGTTCTTAAGCATATAAATTCAGTTCTTACGCATATATATTCAGTTCTTACGCATATATATTCAGTTCTTACGCATATATATTCAGTTCTTACACATATATATTCAGTTCTTTCACATATATGTTCCGTTCTTACACATATATATTCAGTTCTTACACATATATATTTAGTTCTTACACATATATATTCAGTTCTTACACATATATATGCAGTTCTTACACAAATATATTCAGTTCTTACACATATATATTCAGTTTTTACGCATATATTCAGTTCTTACACATATATTCAGTTCTTACGCATATATTTTCAATTCTTACGCATATATGTCCAGTTCTTACACATATATTCCGATCTTACGCATATATATTCAGTTCTTACGCATATATATTCAGTTCTTACACATATATATTCAGTTCTTACACATATATATTCAGTACTTACAAATATATATTCAGTTCTAACACATATATATTCAGTTCTAACACATATATTCAGTTCTTACACATATATTTCAGTTCTTACACATATATATTCAGTTCTTACACATATATATTCCGATCTTACTCATATATATTCAGTTCTTACACATATATATTCAGTTCTTACGCATATATTCAGTTCTTACGCATATATTCAGTTCTTACACATATATATTCAGTTCTTACACATATATATTCAGTTCTTATACATATATATTCAGTTCTTACACATATATATTCCGTTCTTACGCATATATATTCAGTTCTTACACATAAATATTCAGTTCTTACACATATATATTCAGTTCTTACAAATATATATTCAGTTCTTACGCATATATATTCCGTTCTTAAGCATATAAATTCAGTTCTTACGCATATATATTCAGTTCTTACGCATATATATTCAGTTCTTACGCATATATATTCAGTTCTTACACATATATATTCAGTTCTTTCACATATATATTCCGTTCTTAAACATATATATTCAATTCTTACACATATATATTCCGATCTTACTCATATATATTCAGTTCTTACACATATATATTCAGTTCTTACGCATATATTCAGTTCTTACGCATATATTCAGTTCTTACACATATATATTCAGTTCTTACACATATATATTCAGTTCTTACGCATATATTCAGTTCTTACGCATATATTCAGTTCTTACGCATATATATTCAATTCTTTCGCATATATGTTCAGTTCTTACACATATATTCCGATCTTACGCATATATATTCAGTTCTTACGCATATATATTCAGTTCTTACACATATATATTTAGCTCTTACACATATATATTCAGTTCTTACACATATATATTCAGTTCTTACACATATATATTCCGTTCTAACACATATATATTCAGTTCTTACACATATATATTCAGTTCTTAAACATATATATTCCGTTCTTACGCATATATATTCAGTTCTTACACATATATATGCAGTTCTTACACAAATATATTCAGTTCTTACACATATATATTCAGTTCTTACGCATATATTCAGTTCTTACGCATATATTCAGTTCTTACGCATATATATTCAATTCTTACACATATATGTTCAGTTCTTACATATATATTCCGATCTAACGCATATATATTCAGTTCTTACGCATATATATTCAGTTCTTACACATATATATTCAGTTCTTACACATATATATTCCGTTCTTACGCATATATATTCAGTTCTTACACATATATATTCAGTTCTTACACATATATATTCAGTTCTTACGCATATATTCAGTTCTTACGCATATATTCAGTTCTTACACATATATATTCAGTTCTTACACATATATATTCAGTTCTTATACATATATATTCAGTTCTAACACATATATATTCCGTTCTTACGCATATATATTCAGTTCTTACATATATATATTCAGTTCTTGCAAATATATATTCAGTTCTTACGCATATATATTCCGTTCTTAAGCATATAAATTCAGTTCTTACGCATATATATTCAGTTCTTACGCATATATATTCAGTTCTTACGCATATATATTCAGTTCTTACGCATATATATTCAGTTCTTACACATATATATTCAGTTCTTTCACATATATATTCCATTCTTACACATATATATTCAATTCTTACACATATATATGCAGTTCTTACACAAATATATTCAGTTCTTACACATATATATTCAGTTCTTACGCATATATATTCAATTCTTCCGCATATATGTTTAGTTCTTACACATATATTCCGATCTTACGCATATATATTCAGTTCTTACGCATATATATTCAGTTCTTACACATATATATTCAGTTCTTACACATATATATTCCGTTCTATCAAATATATATTCAGTTCTTACACATATATATTCAGTTCTTACACATATATATTCCGTTCTTATGCATATATATTCAGTTCTTACACATATATATGCAGTTCTTACACAAATATATTCAGTTCTTACACATATATATTCCGTTCTAACACATATATATTCAGTTCTTACACATATATATTCAGTTCTTACACATATATATTCCGTTCTTACGCATATATTTTCAGTTCTTACACATATATATGCAGTTCTTACACAAATATATTCAGGTATTACACATATATTCAGTTCTTACGCATATATTCAGTTCTTACGCATATATTCAGTTCTTACGCATATATATTCAATTCTTACGCATATATGTTCAGTTCTTACACATATATTCCGATCTTACGCATATATATTCAGTTCTTACGCATATATATTCAGTTCTTACACATATATATTCAGTTCTAACACATATATATTCAGTTCTTACACATATATATACAGCTCTTACACATATATATTCAGTTCTTACACATATATATTCAGTTCTTACGCATATATATTCAGTTCTTACACATATATATTAAGTTCTTACACATATATATTCAGTTCTTACGCATATATTCAGTTCTTACGCATATATTCAGTTCTTACACATATATATTCAGTTCTTACACATATATATTCAGTTCTTATACATATATATTCAGTTCTTACACATATATATTCCGTTCTTACGCATATATATTCAGTTCTTACACATATATATTCAGTTCTTACACATATATATTCAGTTCTTACGCATATATATTCCGTTCTTAAGCATATAAATTCAGTTCTTAAGCATATATATTCAGTTCTTACGCATATATATTCAGTTCTTACGCATATATATTCAGTTCTTACACATATATATTCAGTTCTTTCACATATATATTCCGTTCTTACACATATATATTCAGTTCTTACACATATATATTTAGTTCTTACACATATATATTCAGTTCTTACACATATATATGCAGTTCTTACACAAATATATTCAGTTTTTACACATATATATTCAGTTTTTACGCATATATTCAGTTCTTACACATATATTCAGTTCTTACGCATATATTTTCAATTCTTACGCATATATGTCCAGTTCTTACACATATATTCCGATCTTACGCATATATATTCAGTTCTTACGCATATATATTCAGTTCTTACACATATATATTTAGCTCTTACACATATATATTCAGTTCTTAAACATATATATTCAGTTCTTACACATATATATTCCGTTCTAACACATATATATTCAGTTCTTACACATATATATTCAGTTCTTACACATATATATTCCGTTCTTACGCATATATATTCAGTTCTTACACATATATATTCAGTTCTAACACATATATATTCAGTTCTTACACATATATATTCAATTCTTACACATATATATTCCGTTCTTACGCATATATATTCCGTTCTTACGCATATATATTCAGTTCTTACACATATATATTCAGTTCTTTCACATATATATTCAGTTCTTACACAAATATATTCAGTTCTTACACATATATATTCAGTTCTTACACATATATATTCAGTTCTTACACATATATATGCAGTTCTTACACAAATATATTCAGTTCTTACACATATATATTCAGTTTTTACGCATATATTCAGTTCTTACACATATATTCAGTTCTTACGCATATATATTCAATTCTTACGCATATATGTCCAGTTCTTACACATATATTCCTATCTTACGCATATATACAGTTCTTACGCATATATATTCAGTTCTTACACATATATATTTAGCTCTTACACATATATATTCAGTTCTTACACATATATATTCAGTTCTTACACATATATATTCCGTTCTAACACATATATATTCAGTTCTTACACATATATATTCAGTTCTTACACATATATATTCCGTTCTTACGCATATATATTCAGTTCTTACACATATATATGCAGTTCTTACACAAATATATTCAGTTCTTACACATATATATTCAGTTCTTACGCATATATTCAGTTCTTACGCATATATTCAGTTCTTACGCATATATATTCAATTCTTTCGCATATATGTTCAGTTCTTACACATATATTCCGATCTTACGCATATATATTCAGTTCTTACGCATATATATTCAGTTCTTACACATATATATTCAGTTCTTACACATATATATTCAGTTCTTACAAATATATATTCAGTTCTTACACATATATATTCAGTTCTAACACATATATTCATTTCTTACACATATATTTCAGTTCTTACACATATATATTCAGTTCTTACACATATATATTCCGTTCTTACGCATATATATTCAGTTCTTACACATATATATTCAGTTCTTACGCATATATTCAGTTCTTACGCATATATTCAGTTCTTACACATATATATTCAGTTTTTACACATATATATTCAGTTCTTATACATATATATTCAGATCTTACGCATATTTATTCCGTTCTTAAGCATATAAATTCAGTTCTTACGCATATATATTCAGTTCTTACGCATATATATTCAGTTCTTACGCATATATATTCAGTTCTTACACATATATATTCAGTTCTTTCACATATATATTCCGTTCTTACACATATATATTCAGTTCTTACACATATATATTCAGTTCTTACACATATATATTCAGTTCTTACACATATATATTCCGTTCTTACACATATATATTCAGTTCTTACACATATATATTCAGTTCTTACACATATATTTCAGTTCTTACACATATATATTCAGTTCTTACACATATATATTCAGTTCTTACGCATATATTCAGTTCTTACGCATATATTCAGTTCTTACACATATATATTCAGTTCTTACACATATATATTCAGTTCTTATACATATATATTCAGTTCTTACACATATATATTCCGATCTTACGCATATATATTCAGTTCTTACACATATATATTCAGTTCTTACAAATATATATTCAGTTCTTACGCATATATATTCCGTTCTTAAGCATATAAATTCAGTTCTTACGCATATATATTCAGTTCTTACGCATATATATTCAGTTCTTACGCATATATATTCAGTTCTTACACATATATATTCAGTTCTTTCACATATATATTCCGTTCTTAAACATATATATTCAATTCTTACACATATATATGCAGTTCTTACACAAATATATTCAGTTCTTACACATATATATTCAGTTTTTACGCATATATTCAGTTCTTACACATATTTTCAGTTCTTACGCATATATATTCAATTCTTACGCATATATGTCCAGTTCTTACACATATATTCCGATCTTACGCATATATATTCAGTTCTTACGCATATATATTCAGTTCTTACACATATATATTCAGTTCTTACACATATATATTCCGTTCTAACACATATATATTCAGTTCTTACACATATATATTCCGTTCTTACGCATATATATTCAGTTCTTACACATATATATGCAGTTCTTACACAAATATATTCAGTTCTTACACATATATATTCAGTTCTAACACATATATATTCAGTTCTTACACATATATATTCAGTTTTTACTCATATATTCAGTTCTTACACATATATTCAGTTCTTACGCATATATATTCAATTCTTACGCATATATGTCCAGTTCTTACACATATATTCCGATCTTACGCATATATATTCAGTTCTTACGCATATATATTCAGTTATTACAAATATATATTCCGTTCTTACGCATATATATTCAGTTCTTACACATATATATTCCGTTCTAACACACATATATTCAGTTCTTACACATATATATTCCGTTCTTACGAATATATATTCAGTTCTTACGCATATATATTAAGTTCTTACACATATATATTCAGTTCTTACGCATATATATTCAGATCTTACACATATATATTCAGTTCTTTCACATATATATTCCGTTCTTACACATATATATTCAGTTCTTACACATATATATTTAGTTCTTACACATATATATTCAGTTCTTACACATATATATGCAGTTCTTACACAAATATATTCAGTTCTTACACATATATATTCAGTTTTTACGCATATATTCAGTTCTTACACATATATTCAGTTCTTACGCATATATTTTCAATTCTTACGCATATATGTCCAGTTCTTACACATATATTCCGATCTTACGCATATATATTCAGTTCTTACGCATATATATTCAGTTCTTACACATATATATTTAGCTCTTACACATATATATTCAGTTCTTACACATATATATTCAGTTCTTACACATATATATTCCGTTCTAACACATATATATTCAGTTCTTACACATATATATTCAGTTCTTACACATATATATTCCGTTCTTACGCATATATATTCAGTTCTTACACATATATATGCAGTTCTTACACAAATATATTCAGTTCTCACACATATATATTCAGTTCTTACGCATATATTCAGTTCTTACGCATATATTCAGTTCTTACGCATATATATTCAATTCTTACGCATATATGTTCAGTTCTTACATATATATTCCGATCTAACGCATATATATTCAGTTCTTACGCATATATATTCAGTTCTTACACATATATATTCAGTTCTTACACATATATATTCAGTTCTTACAAATATATATTCAGTTCTAACACATATATATTCAGTTCTTACACATATATTCAGTTCTTACACATATATTTCAGTTCTTACACATATATATTCAGTTCTTACACATATATATTCCGTTCTTACGCATATATATTCAGTTCTTACACATATATATTCAGTTCTTACGCATACATTCAGTTCTTACGCATATATTCAGTTCTTACACATATATATTCAGTTCTTACACATATATATTCAGTTCTTATATATATATATTCAGTTCTTACACATATATATTCCGTTCTTACGCATATATATTCAGTTCTTACACATATATATTCAGTTCTTACACATATATATTCAGTTCTTACGCATATATATTCCGTTCTTAAGCATATAAATTCAGTTCTTACGCATATATATTCAGTTCTTACGCATATATATTCAGTTCTTACGCATATATATTCAGTTCTTACACATATATATTCAGTTCTTTCACATATATATTCAGTTCTTACACATATATATTCAGTTCTTACACATATATATTCAGTTCTTACACATATATATTCAGTTCTTACACATATATATGCAGTTCTTACACAAATATATTCAGTTCTTACACATATATATTCAGTTTTTACGCATATATTCAGTTCTTACACATATATTCAGTTCTTACGCATATATATTCAATTCTTACGCATATATGTCCAGTTCTTACACATATATTCCGATCTTACGCATATATATTCAGTTCTTACGCATATATATTCAGTTCTTACACATATATATTTAGCTCTTACACATATATATTCAGTTCTTACACATATATATTCAGTTCTTACACATATATATTCCGTTCTAACACATATATATTCAGTTCTTACACATATATATTCAGTTCTTACACATATATATTCCGTTCTTACGCATATATATTCAGTTCTTATACATATATATGCAGTTCTTACACAAATATATTCAGTTCTTACACATATATATTCAGTTCTTACGCATATATTCAGTTCTTACGCATATATTCAGTTCTTACGCATATATATTCAATTCTTTCGCATATATGTTCAGTTCTTACACATATATTCCGATCTTACGCATATATATTCAGTTCTTACGCATATATATTCAGTTCTTACACATATATATTCAGTTCTTACACATATATATTCAGTTCTTACAAATATATATTCAGTTCTTACACATATATATTCAGTTCTAACACATATATTCATTTCTTACACATATATTTCAGTTCTTACACATATATATTCAGTTCTTACACATATATATCCCGTTCTTACGCATATATATTCAGTTCTTACACATATATATTCAGTTCTTACACATATATATTCAGTTCTTACGCATATATTCAGTTCTTACGCATATATTCAGTTCTTACACATATATATTCAGTTTTTACACATATATATTCAGTTCTTATACATATATATTCAGTTCTTACACATATATATTCCGTTCTTACGCATATATATTCAGTTCTTACGCATATTTATTCCGTTCTTAAGCATATAAATTCAGTTCTTACGCATATATATTCAGTTCTTACACATATATATTCAGTTCTTACACATATATATTCAGTTCTTACACATATATATTCAGTTCTTACAAATATATATTCAGTTCTAACACATATATATTTAGTTCTAACACATATATTCAGTTCTTACACATATATTTCAGTTCTTACACATATATATTCAGTTCTCACACATATATATTCCGTTCTTACGCATATATATTCAGTTCTTACACATATATATTCAGTTCTTACGCATACATTCAGTTCTTACGCATATATTCAGTTCTTACACATATATATTCAGTTCTTACACATATATATTCAGTTCTTATACATATATATTCAGTTCTTACACATATATATTCCGTTCTTACGCATATATATTCAGTTCTTACACATATATATTCAGTTCTTACACATATATATTCAGTTCTTACGCATATATATTCCGTTCTTAAGCATATAAATTCAGTTCTTACGCATATATATTCAGTTCTTACGCATATATATTCAGTTCTTACGCATATATATTCAGTTCTTACACATATATATTCAGTTCTTACACATATATATTCAGTTCTTACACATATATATGCAGTTCTTACACAAATATATTCAGTTCTTACACATATATATTCAGTTTTTACGCATATATTCAATTCTTACACATATATTCAGTTCTTACGCATATATATTCAATTCTTACGCATATATGTCCAGTTCTTACACATATATTCCGATCTTACGCATATATATTCAGTTCTTACGCATATATATTCAGTTCTTACACATATATATTTAGCTCTTACACATATATATTCAGTTCTTACACATATATATTCAGTTCTTACACATATATATTCCGTTCTAACACATATATATTCAGTTCTTACACATATATATTCAGTTCTTACACATATATATTCCGTTCTTACGCATATATATTCAGTTATTACACATATATATGCAGTTCTTACACAAATATATTCAGTTCTTACACATATATATTCAGTTCTTACGCATATATTCAGTTCTTACGCATATATATTCAGTTCTTACGCATATATATTCAGTTCTTACACATATATATTCAGTTCTTACACATATATATTCAGTTCTTACAAATATATATTCAGTTCTAACACATATATATTCAGTTCTAACACATATATTCAGTTCTTACACATATATTTCAGTTCTTACACATATATATTCAGTTCTCACACATATATATTCCGTTCTTACGCATATATATTCAGTTCTTACACATATATATTCAGTTCTTACGCATACATTCAGTTCTTACGCATATATTCAGTTCTTACACATATATATTCAGTTCTTACACATATATATTCAGTTCTTATACATATATATTCAGTTCTTACACATATATATTCCGTTCTTACGCATATATATTCAGTTCTTACACATATATATTCAGTTCTTACACATATATATTCAGTTCTTACGCATATATATTCCGTTCTTAAGCATATAAATTCAGTTCTTACGCATATATATTCAGTTCTTACGCATATATATTCAGTTCTTACGCATATATATTCAGTTCTTACACATACACGTACATATTCCGTTCTTACACATATATATTCTGTTCTTACGCATATATATTCAGTTCTTACACAAATATATTCAATTCTTACGCATATATATTCATTTCTTACGCATATATATTCAGTTCTTACGCATATATATTCATTTCTTACACATATATATTCCGTACTTACACATATATATTCCGTTCTTACACATATATATTCAGTTCTTACACATATATATTCAGTTCTTACACATATATATTCAGTTCTTACACATATATATTCAGTTCTTACACATATATATTCCGTTCTTATAAATATATATTCCGTTCTTACACATATATATTCCGTTCTTACACGTACATATTCCGTTCTTACACATATATGTTCCGTTCTTACACATAATCATTCCGTTCTTACGCATATATATTCAGTTCTTACACATAAATATTCAGTTCTTACTAATATATATTAAGTTCTTACGAATATATATTCAGTTCTTACGCATATATATTCATTTCTTACACATATATATTCCGTTCTTACACATATATATTCCGTTCTTACACGTACATATTCCGTTCTTACACATATTTATTCCGTTCTTACACATATATATTCCGTTCTTACGCCTATATATTCAGTTCTTACACATATATATTCCGTTCTTACACATATTTATTCCGTTCTTACACATATATATTCCGTTCTTATACATATATATTCAGTTCTTACACATATATATTCACTTCTTACACATATATATTCCGTTCTTATAAATATATATTCCGTTCTTACACATATCTATTCCGTTCTTACACGTACATATTCCGTTCTTACACATATATATTCCGTTCTTACACATATATATTCCGTTCTTACGCATATATATTCAGTTCTTACACATATATATTTATTTCTTACGCATATATATTCAATTCTTACGCATATATGTCCAGTTCTTACACATATATTCCGATCTTACGCATATATATTCAGTTCTTACGCATATATATTCAGTTCTTACACATATATATTTAGCTCTTACACATATATATTCAGTTCTTACACATATATATTCAGTTCTTACACATATATATTCCGTTCTAACACATATATATTCAGTTCTTACACATATATATTCAGTTCTTACACATATATATTCCGTTCTTACGCATATATATTCAGTTCTTACACATATATATGCAGTTCTTACACAAATATATTCAGTTCTTACACATATATATTCAGTTCTTACGCATATATTCAGTTCTTACGCATATATTCAGTTCTTACGCATATATATTCAATTCTTACGCATATATGTTCAGTTCTTACATATATATTCCGATCTAACGCATATATATTCAGTTCTTACGCATATATATTCAGTTCTTACACATATATATTCAGTTCTTACACATATATATTCAGTTCTTTCAAATATATATTCAGTTCTAACACATATATATTCAGTTCTAACACATATATTCAGTTCTTACACATATATTTCAGTTCTTACACATATATATTCAGTTCTCACACATATATATTCCGTTCTTACGCATATATATTCAGTTCTTACACATATATATTCAGTTCTTACGCATACATTCAGTTCTTACGCTTATATTCAGTTCTTACACATATATATTCAGTTCTTACACATATATATTCAGTTCTTATACATATATATTCAGTTCTTACACATATATATTCCGTTCTTACGCATATATATTCAGTTCTTACACATATATATTCAGTTCTTACACATATATATTTAGTTCTTACGCATATATATTCCGTTCTTAAGCATATAAATTCAGTTCTTACGCATATATATTCAGTTCTTACGCATATATATTCAGTTCTTACGCATATATATTCAGTTCTTACACATATATATTCAGTTCTTACACATATATATTCAGTTCTAACACATATATATTCAGTTCTAACACATATATTCAGTTCTTACACATATATTTCAGTTCTTACACATATATATTCAGTTCTCACACATATATATTCCGTTCTTACGCATATATATTCAGTTCTTACACATATATATTCAGTTCTTACGCATACATTCAGTTCTTACGCATATATTCAGTTCTTACACATATATATTCAGTTCTTACACATATATATTCAGTTCTTATACATATATATTTAGCTCTTACACATATATATTCAGTTCTTACACATATATATTCAGTTCTTACACATATATATTCCGTTCTAACACATATATATTCAGTTCTTACACATATATATTCAGTTCTTACACATATATATTCCGTTCTTACGCATATATATTCAGTTATTACACATATATATGCAGTTCTTACACAAATATATTCAGTTCTTACACATATATATTCAGTTCTTACGCATATATTCAGTTCTTACGCATATATATTCAGTTCTTACGCATATATATTCAGTTCTTACACATATATATTCAGTTCTTACACATATATATTCAGTTCTTACAAATATATATTCAGTTCTAACACATATATATTCAGTTCTAACACATATATTCAGTTCTTACACATATATTTCAGTTCTTACACATATATATTCAGTTCTCACACATATATATTCCGTTCTTACGCATATATATTCAGTTCTTACACATATATATTCAGTTCTTACGCATACATTCAGTTCTTACGCATATATTCAGTTCTTACACATATATATTCAGTTCTTACACATATATATTCAGTTCTTATACATATATATTCAGTTCTTACACATATATATTCCGTTCTTACGCATATATATTCAGTTCTTACACATATATATTCAGTTCTTACACATATATATTCAGTTCTTACGCATATATATTCCGTTCTTAAGCATATAAATTCAGTTCTTACGCATATATATTCAGTTCTTACGCATATATATTCAGTTCTTACGCATATATATTCAGTTCTTACACATATATATTCAGTTCTTACACATATATATTCAGTTCTTACACATATATATGCAGTTCTTACACAAATATATTCAGTTCTTACACATATATATGCAGTTCTTACACAAATATATTCAGTTCTTACACATATATATTCAGTTCTTACGCATATATTCAGTTCTTACGCATATATTCAGTTCTTACGCATATATATTCAATTCTTACGCATATATGTTCAGTTCTTACATATAAATTCCGATCTAACGCATATATATTCAGTTCTTACGCATATATATTCAGTTCTTACACATATATATTCAGTTCTTACACATATATATTCAGTTCTTACAAATATATATTCAGTTCTAACACATATATATTCAGTTCTAACACATATATTCAGTTCTTACACATATATTTCAGTTCTTACACATATATATTCAGTTCTCACACATATATATTCCGTTCTTACGCATATATATTCAGTTCTTACACATATATATTCAGTTCTTACGCATACATTCAGTTCTTACGCATATATTCAGTTCTTACACCTATATATTCAGTTCTTACACATATATATTCAGTTCTTATACATATATATTCAGTTCTTACACATATATATTCCGTTCTTACGCATATATATTCAGTTCTTACACATATATATTCAGTTCTTACACATATATATTCAGTTCTTACGCATATATATTCCGTTCTTAAGCATATAAATTCAGTTCTTACGCATATATATTCAGTTCTTACGCATATATATTCAGTTCTTACGCATATATATTCAGTTCTTACACATATATATTCAGTTCTTACACATATATATTCAGTTCTTACACATATATATGCAGTTCTTACACAAATATATTCAGTTCTTACACATATATATTCAGTTTTTACGCATATATTCAGTTCTTACACATATATTCAGTTCTTACGCATATATATTCAATTCTTACGCATATATGTCCAGTTCTTACACATATATTCCGATCTTACGCATATATATTCAGTTCTTACGCATATATATTCAGTTCTTACACATATATATTTAGCTCTTACACATATATATTCAGTTCTTACACATATATATTCAGTTCTTACACATATATATTCCGTTCTAACACATATATATTCAGTTCTTACACATATATATTCAGTTCTTACACATATATATTCCGTTCTTACGCATATATATTCAGTTCTTACACATATATATGCAGTTCTTACACAAATATATTCAGTTCTTACACATATATATTCAGTTCTTACGCATATATTCAGTTCTTACGCATATATTCAGTTCTTACGCATATATATTCAATTCTTACGCATATATGTTCAGTTCTTACATATATATTCCGATCTAACGCATATATATTCAGTTCTTACGCATATATATTCAGTTCTTACACATATATATTCAGTTCTTACACATATATATTCAGTTCTTTCAAATATATATTCAGTTCTAACACATATATATTCAGTTCTAACACATATATTCAGTTCTTACACATATATTTCAGTTCTTACACATATATATTCAGTTCTCACACATATATATTCCGTTCTTACGCATATATATTCAGTTCTTACACATATATATTCAGTTCTTACGCATACATTCAGTTCTTACGCTTATATTCAGTTCTTACACATATATATTCAGTTCTTACACATATATATTCAGTTCTTATACATATATATTCAGTTCTTACACATATATATTCCGTTCTTACGCATATATATTCAGTTCTTACACATATATATTCAGTTCTTACACATATATATTTAGTTCTTACGCATATATATTCCGTTCTTAAGCATATAAATTCAGTTCTTACGCATATATATTCAGTTCTTACGCATATATATTCAGTTCTTACGCATATATATTCAGTTCTTACACATATATATTCAGTTCTTACACATATATATTCAGTTCTAACACATATATATTCAGTTCTAACACATATATTCAGTTCTTACACATATATTTCAGTTCTTACACATATATATTCAGTTCTCACACATATATATTCCGTTCTTACGCATATATATTCAGTTCTTACACATATATATTCAGTTCTTACGCATACATTCAGTTCTTACGCATATATTCAGTTCTTACACATATATATTCAGTTCTTACACATATATATTCAGTTCTTATACATATATATTCAGTTCTTACACATATATATTCCGTTCTTACGCATATATATTCAGTTCTTACACATATATATTCAGTTCTTACACATATATATTCAGTTCTTACGCATATATATTCCGTTCTTAAGCATATAAATTCAGTTCTTACGCATATATATTCAGTTCTTACGCATATATATTCAGTTCTTACGCATATATATTCAGTTCTTACACATATATATTCAGTTCTTACACATATATATTCAGTTCTTACACATATATATGCAGTTCTTACACAAATATATTCAGTTCTTACACATATATATGCAGTTCTTACACAAATATATTCAGTTCTTACACATATATATTCAGTTCTTACGCATATATTCAGTTCTTACGCATATATTCAGTTCTTACGCATATATATTCAATTCTTACGCATATATGTTCAGTTCTTACATATAAATTCCGATCTAACGCATATATATTCAGTTCTTACGCATATATATTCAGTTCTTACACATATATATTCAGTTCTTACACATATATATTCAGTTCTTACAAATATATATTCAGTTCTAACACATATATATTCAGTTCTAACACATATATTCAGTTCTTACACATATATTTCAGTTCTTACACATATATATTCAGTTCTCACACATATATATTCCGTTCTTACGCATATATATTCAGTTCTTACACATATATATTCAGTTCTTACGCATACATTCAGTTCTTACGCATATATTCAGTTCTTACACCTATATATTCAGTTCTTACACATATATATTCAGTTCTTATACATATATATTCAGTTCTTACACATATATATTCCGTTCTTACGCATATATATTCAGTTCTTACACATATATATTCAGTTCTTACACATATATATTCAGTTCTTACGCATATATATTCCGTTCTTAAGCATATAAATTCAGTTCTTACGCATATATATTCAGTTCTTACGCATATATATTCAGTTCTTACGCATATATATTCAGTTCTTACACATATATATTCAGTTCTTACACATATATATTCAGTTCTTACACATATATATGCAGTTCTTACACAAATATATTCAGTTCTTACACATATATATTCAGTTTTTACGCATATATTCAGTTCTTACACATATATTCAGTTCTTACGCATATATATTCAATTCTTACGCATATATGTCCAGTTCTTACACATATATTCCGATCTTACGCATATATATTCAGTTCTTACGCATATATATTCAGTTCTTACACATATATATTTAGCTCTTACACATATATATTCAGTTCTTACACATATATATTCAGTTCTTACACATATATATTCCGTTCTAACACATATATATTCAGTTCTTACACATATATATTCAGTTCTTACACATATATATTCCGTTCTTACGCATATATATTCAGTTCTTACACATATATATGCAGTTCTTACACAAATATATTCAGTTCTTACACATATATATTCAGTTCTTACGCATATATTCAGTTCTTACGCATATATTCAGTTCTTACGCATATATATTCAATTCTTACGCATATATGTTCAGTTCTTACATATATATTCCGATCTAACGCATATATATTCAGTTCTTACGCATATATATTCAGTTCTTACACATATATATTCAGTTCTTACACATATATATTCAGTTCTTTCAAATATATATTCAGTTCTAACACATATATATTCAGTTCTAACACATATATTCAGTTCTTACACATATATTTCAGTTCTTACACATATATATTCAGTTCTCACACATATATATTCCGTTCTTACGCATATATATTCAGTTCTTACACATATATATTCAGTTCTTACGCATACATTCAGTTCTTACGCTTATATTCAGTTCTTACACATATATATTCAGTTCTTACACATATATATTCAGTTCTTATACATATATATTCAGTTCTTACACATATATATTCCGTTCTTACGCATATATATTCAGTTCTTACACATATATATTCAGTTCTTACACATATATATTTAGTTCTTACGCATATATATTCCGTTCTTAAGCATATAAATTCAGTTCTTACGCATATATATTCAGTTCTTACGCATATATATTCAGTTCTTACGCATATATATTCAGTTCTTACACATATATATTCAGTTCTTACACATATATATTCAGTTCTTACACATATATATGCAGTTCTTACACAAATATATTCAGTTCTTACACATATATATTCAGTTTTTACGCATATATTCAGTTCTTACACATATATTCAGTTCTTACGCATATATATTCAATTCTTACGCATATATGTCCAGTTCTTACACATATATTCCGATCTTACGCATATATATTCAGTTCTTACGCATATATATTCAGTTCTTACACATAAATATTTAGCTCTTACACATATATATTCAGTTCTTACACATATATATTCAGTTCTTACACATATATATTCCGTTCTAACACATATATATTCAGTTCTTACACATATATATTCAGTTCTTACACATATATATTCCGTTCTTACGCATATATATTCAGTTCTTACACATATATATGCAGTTCTTACACAAATATATTCAGTTCTTACACATATATATTCAGTTCTTACGCATATATTCAGTTCTTACGCATATATTCAGTTCTTACGCATATATATTCAATTCTTTCGCATATATGTTCAGTTCTTACACATATATTCCGATCTTACGCATATATATTCAGTTCTTACGCATATATATTCAGTTCTTACACATATATATTCAGTTCTTACACATATATATTCAGTTCTTACAAATATATATTCAGTTCTTACACATATATATTCAGTTCTAACACATATATTCATTTCTTACACATATATTTCAGTTCTTACACATATATATTCAGTTCTTACACATATATATTCCGTTCTTACGCATATATATTCAGTTCTTACACATATATATTCAGTTCTTACACATATATATTCAGTTCTTACGCATATATTCAGTTCTTACGCATATATTCAGTTCTTACACATATATATTCAGTTTTTACACATATATATTCAGTTCTTATACATATATATTCAGTTCTTACACATATATATTCCGTTCTTACGCATATATATTCAGTTCTTACGCATATTTATTCCGTTCTTAAGCATATAAATTCAGTTCTTACGCATATATATTCAGTTCTTACGCATATATATTAAGTTCTTACGCATATATATTCAGTTCTTACACATATATATTCAGTTCTTTCACATATATATTCCGTTCTTACACATATATATTCAGTTCTTACACATATATATTCAGTTCTTACACATATATATTCAGTTCTTACACATATATATTCCGTTCTTACACATATATATTCAGTTCTTACACATATATATTCAGTTCTTACACATATATTTCAGTTCTTACACATATTTATTCAGTTCTTACACATATATATTCCGTTCTTACGCATATATATTCAGTTCTTACACATATATATTCAGTTCTTACACATATATATTCAGTTCTTACGCATATATTCAGTTCTTACGCATATATTCAGTTCTTACACATATATATTCAGTTCTTACACATATATATTCAGTTCTTATACATATATATTCAGTTCTTACACATATATATTCCGTTCTTACGCATATATATTCAGTTCTTACACATATATATTCAGTTCTTACAAATATATATTCAGTTCTTACGCATATATATTCCGTTCTTAAGCATATAAATTCAGTTCTTACGCATATATATTCAGTTCTTACGCATATATATTCAGTTCTTACGCATATATGTTCAGTTCTTACACATATATATTCAGTTCTTTCACATATATATTCCGTTCTTACACATATATATTCAATTCTTACACATATATATGCAGTTCTTACACAAATATATTCAGTTCTTACACATATATATTCAGTTTTTACGCATATATTCAGTTCTTACACATATATTCAGTTCTTACACATATATTCAGTTCTTAAGCATATATATTCAATTCTTACGCATATATGTCCAGTTCTTACACATATAGTCCGATCTTACGCATATATATTCAGTTCTTACGCATATATATTCAGTTCTTACACATATATATTCAGTTCTTACACATATATATTCCGTTCTAACACATATATATTCAGTTCTTACACATATATATTCCGTTCTTACGCATATATATTCAGTTCTTACACATATATATGCAGTTCTTACACAAATATATTCAGTTCTTACACATATATATTCAGTTCTAACACATATATATTCAGTTCTTACACATATATATTCAGTTTTTACGCATATATTCAGTTCTTACACATATATTCAGTTCTTACGCATATATATTCAATTCTTACGCATATATGTCCAGTTCTTACACATATATTCCGATCTTACGCATATATATTCAGTTCTTACGCATATATATTCAGTTCTTACAAATATATATTCCGTTCTTACGCATATATATTCAGTTCTTACACATATATATTCCGTTCTAACACACATATATTCAGTTCTTACACATATATATTCCGTTCTTACGAATATATATTCAGTTCTTACGCATATATATTCAGTTCTTACACATATATATTCAGTTCTTACGCATATATATTCAGTTCTTACGCATATATATTTAGTTCTTACGCATATATATTCAGTTCTTACACATATATATTCAGTTCTTACACATATATATTCAGTTCTTACGCATATATATTCAGTTCTTACACATATATATGCAGTTCTTACACAAATATATTCAGTTGTTACACATATATATTCAGTTTTTACGCATATATTCAGTTCTTACACATATATTCAGTTCTTACGCATATATATTCAATTCTTACGCATATATGTCCAGTTCTTAAACATATATTCCGATCTTACGCATATATATTCAGTTCTTACGCATATATATTCAGTTCTTACACATATATATTTAGCTCTTACACATATATATTCAGTTCATACACATATATATTCAGTTCTTACACATATATATTCCGTTCTAACACATATATATTCAGTTATTACACATATATATTCAGTTCTTACACATATATATTCCGTTCTTACTCATATATATTCAGTTGTTACACATATATATGCAGTTCTTACAAAAATATATTCAGTTCTTACACATATATATTCAGTTCTTACGCATATATTCAGTTCTTACGCATATATTCAGTTCTTACGCATATATATTCAATTATTACGCATATATGTTCAGTTCTTACACATATATTCCGATCTTACGCATATATATTCAGTTCTTACGCATATATATTCAGTTCTTACACATATATATTCAGCTCTTACACATATATATTCAGTTCTTACAAATATATATTCTGTTTTTACACATATATATTCAGTTCTACACATATATATTCAGTTCCTACACATATATATTCAGTTATTACGCATATATATTCCGTTCTTACGCATATATATTCCGTTCTAACACATATATATTCAGTTCTTACACATATATATTCAGTTTTTACACATATATATTCCGTTCTTACACATATATATTCAGTTCTTATACATATATATTCAGTTCTTACACATATATATTAAGATCTTACGCATATATATTCAGTTCTTACACATATATATGCACATCTTACACATATATATTCAGTTCTTACACATATATATTCAGTTCTTATACATATATATTCAGTTCTTACACATATATATTCAGTTCTTACGCATATATATTCAGTTCTTACACATATATATGCAGTTCTTACACAAATATATTCAGTTCTTACTCATATATATTCAGTTTTTTACGCATATATTCAGTTCTTACACATATATTCCGATCTTACGCATATATATTCAGTTCTTACGCATTTATATTCAGTTCTTACACATATATATTCAGCTCTTACACATATATATTCAGTTCTTACACATATATATTCAGTTCTTACACATATATATTCAGTTCTAACAAATATATATTCAGTTCTTACACATATATATTCAGTTCTTACACAGATATTTTCCGTTCTTACGCATATATATTCAGTTCTTACACATATATATTTCGTTCTAACACATATATATTCCGTTCTTACGCATATATATTCAGTTCTTACACATATATATTCAGTTCTTACACAAATATATTCAGTTCTTACACATATATATTCCGTACTTACGCATATATATTCAGTTCTTACGCATATATATTCAATTCTTACGCATATATGTCCAGTTCTTAAACATATATTCCGATCTTACGCATATATATTCAGTTCTTACGCATATATATTCAGTTCTTACACATATATATTTAGCTCTTACACATATATATTCAGTTCATACACATATATATTCAGTTCTTACACATATATATTCCGTTCTAACACATATATATTCAGTTATTACACATATATATTCAGTTCTTACACATATATATTCCGTTCTTACTCATATATATTCAGTTGTTACACATATATATGCAGTTCTTACAAAAATATATTCAGTTCTTACACATATATATTCAGTTCTTACGCATATATTCAGTTCTTACGCATATATTCAGTTCTTACGCATATATATTCAATTATTACGCATATATGTTCAGTTCTTACACATATATTCCGATCTTACGCATATATATTCAGTTCTTACGCATATATATTCAGTTCTTACACATATATATTCAGCTCTTACACATATATATTCAGTTCTTACAAATATATATTCAGTTTTTACACATATATATTCAGTTCTACACATATATATTCAGCTCTTACACATATATATTCAGTTCTTACACATATATATTCAGTTCTTACACATATATATTCAGTTCTAACACATATATATTCAGTTCTTACACATATATATTCAGTTCTTACACAGATATTTTCCGTTCTTACGCATATATATTCAGTTCTTACACATATATATTTCGTTCTAACACATATGTATTCCGTTCTTACGCATATATATTCAGTTCTTACACATATATATTCAGTTCTTACACAAATATATTCAGTTCTTACACATATATATTCCGTTCTTACGCATATATATTCAGTTCTTACGCATATATATTCAGTTCTTACGCATATGTATTCAGTACTTACACATATATATTTAACTCTTACACATATATATTCAGTTCTTACACATATATATTGAGTTCTTATTCATATATATTCCGTTCTAACACATATATATTCAGTTCTTACACATATATATTCAGTTCTTACGCATATATATTCAGTTTTTACACATATATATGCAGTTCTTACACAAATATATTCAGGTCCTACACATATATATTCATTTCTTACGCATATATTCAGTTCTTACGCATATATTCAGTTCTTACGCATATATATTCAATTCTTACGCATATATGTTCAGTTCTTACACATATATTCCGATCTTACGCATATATATTCAGTTCTTACGCATATATATTCAGTTCTAACACATATATATTCAGCTCTTACACATATATATTCAGTTCTTACACATATATATTCAGTTCTTACACATATATATTCAGTTCTAACACATATATATTCAGTTCTTACACATATATATTCAGTTCTTACACATATATATTCCGTTCTTACGCATATATATTCAGTTCTTACATATATATATTCCGTTCTAACACATATATATTCAGTTCTTACACATATATATTCAGTTCTTACACATATATATTCAGTTCTTACACATATATGCAGTTCTTACACAAATATATTCAGTTCTTTCACATATATATTCAGTTCTTACACATATATATTCAGTTCTTACACATATATATTCCGTTC
>JAWPHD010022299.1:0-25532 GCA_037043455.1 Cyrtodaria siliqua
GGAGGGGGGGAAGTGGGGGGAGTAGGGGCGGATGGGGGAACATTTTCACAAAAAATAAAACGTTATCCACGCTCAATTACACCAAAAACATACAACGTTTATTCAAATTATTGGGGGAGTGGGGCGGGTGGGGGGCAAAGCATACCCTGCCCCACTCAGATTATTCGACTCCTACGCTATGGTGGGGAGGACACACATGACCATGTGGGGGACAAACTAACTTGTTTTGCCCTCAAATTTGAAAATTGGGACATGTAGTCGTTACATGCAGTGCCCTATATGTTTTAACCCCCCCCCCCCCCCCCCCCCCCCCCCCCCCCCCAGGGTGTTATGAGGACTCGAGATGTATACAGTATATACACGTGTGAGACAATGTCCTCATACATAACGTGTCTAGACCTAATTGGGAGAGAGAGAGGAAACTTCAGACACGTACATTGAAAAAAAACAAACCCATAGCATACGAATTTATACAAAATTTACCATTGATCTACAGCATAATTGTATCCAGTTTCTAAAACATCACGGTTAGACTCTATACCCCATAATGCAATACACTCAAACATCACGTGCATCGCGTGTATCTTATGGGTTTACACGTGTAGCCCACAAGTAAAACGCACTATTAATGCAAGGGGCATAACCATTCAATTCATTTAAAATATATGAACAAAGATTTTATCTTTTTACATTTAATTGAGCCAGCGAACGCTGAGTTTCAATTTTCCATATTTTTTCATATTTTATACATTGTTGAAAGTACTAGGGCGATCTAACAATGGATTGATCTCAATCTAAAACAAATGAAATGTTTCTCAGTTTCAGATTCAACGATGTTTTTGTGTGTGTTTTTTTTACAAATAGCTATACTTACAAACATACATTGATATACATGTTACTGTACATTTGTTCATAAAAACTGTTTTTACGACCAATATTTTCCTCAGGTTTATATTATCCATTGTCAACCTCACTGGGATGCAATATGTATCCCACCGATATCTGTGTTACAAGCCGAGCTCCCAGTGGGATTAATAGAAAGGAAGCTTTGGAAATTTGATCAAAGATCAAGGTCACTGTTACTATAAACAGAGACTTTTTACTCTCCATCGAGGGATTTTTTTAAAAAGAAATTTTGCAGGTGCATTAATTACAATGAACGTGTTATGCATATGCTGTGTTTTTAGATAGGTGGCTACACCGTTATTAGACTCATAATTCGCTGAATTTGCAAGTTATTTATAAGTCTTTCATTATGTGTATTGCCATTTCCACTGTTTAATAAAACCATATTCATAACTAGCAGCGGTAGGTGAATAATTAACACCGTTTTGTACATCATTAATTAATGCATGATTTGCAACCCAGATAGCAACACCATAAAGGAAAACGGACCCGAATAATGAGTCTTTGTTTGAATAGTGTTTTTTACGTCATTTAGCACATGTAAGGCCATATGACAGTAGTCACGGACGTCCATATAGATCCTCTTCGTCCCATACACAGTATTTGTCCCTGCCGGAGAAGGTAGTTTTTTAACAAACGGATTCTATACGAAAGGGAGGTAACATGTTACTGGAAGAGACACTGAGGACAAATACATGACGGTCATCGACCTTCCTGCTTCCAGGAACCACTCGCAGACTTTTGTAGAAGAGCTGTCTTAATCTCCATAGGCATCCTACCTAATGTATCATAAAGATATTGTAACATGTTACAAAACTATTCATTGGCTCCAGTTTATTACTTTCAGTAATCAGTCGCCTATTTCAATGAACCAGTAGCAGACATCTAGGAACCTTTCGCAGACATCCAGGATCCAAGCAGACTTTCAGGAATCGGTCATAAACTTTCAGGAATCAGTCGTAGACTTTCAGTCGTAAACTTGCTTACTTTCTTACCTAAAGAAGGGAATCCAGAATCTGCATACGTAATTTTACGCATACGTAATTTTATGCTAGTCAGAGGATGTATTTATCACTTTACTCCAGTCAACATGTGGCAGTTTACACCATCATGCAAACTATTTGTAACGGAAACGATTTACTGATTTTCTGATAGAGGCATATAAATCAAAAAAAAATGTCTAGAAAAATCTAGATAGGGGAATTTTTTGTGTTTTTTTTATAGTTCCTATATTTACTTTTAATAAAATAACGCCATATTTAGGGTTATGTGTAGCTGCTACATTTCATTTGGAATAAGACATTTTAATCGATGTATTATACTATTAAGACCTTAATTAATCATAAATAGAGTCTACGTGGCCGAGGGGTTAACGACGTTGCGTTGTTAACCTTCTCGCCTCTCACCGCTGCGGGTTCGAATCCCACTGGGAGCTCCACTTGTAAGTGAGGAAGTGTTGATTCTTACAGATGACGGGAGGTGTACAGTACTTGTTCTACCAAGGAAAATTTGGGTGGTCTGCGACTACCACAAAAAAAGATCGACCGTCATATTATATAACCTCACATGTGTTGAAAATCACGTTAAACTTTAAATAAATAATGGACCAGAAATTGACCTTACAATTTAAACCTAACGTTTGTTTCTTGCACACCTTACGCATTGATAATTATATAAACACTCATTATCCTAAATTGTTAAGACCTTGGAATACACTCATTATCTAAAATTGTTAAGACCTTTGAATGAGCGGGGCAAGTACATACCATTGACATGTGACTTTGAACCTGTACGTAATCATCAGGTCAGTGTTAGACAACACATAATGGGGGCGGATACATAATTTGAGATTTGGGGTGGGGGTGGGGATTGGGAGCAACTTAAAAAAAACGACTAAATAAAAGAAGAAAAAGCTTCTATATATGAATTCTCATACGTAAATATAGATAAAAATTCGATCAGGAAAAGCAGCATTAAAGGACGACAGTCAACCACAAACATACACAGAAACAAAGAACAGGTTTAAAGACAAAATAAGGCCAAATAAGACATCACAAACACAAAAGGGTTGACAATAGGGCTACCGCCTTGGAACGGTCAGTGGCACCAAAGACCGCTGGGAGGTTAAACCAGGGTGCACCAAACCTCACACTTACCCTACTGTCAACCCAATAAAACGGGACAGTGTAAATAAAGAAATCCTCGCCATGAACTATTCTCTAACCAACAAGTACGTCCCACCCCACTCGTCTGGATCCGTCCCTACATATTAAGTTTCGTCTCATTATATCAAGCGACTTAGCAGTTATGACGTTGAAAAAAGGCCCCCAAATTATATGTGATTCTACCACATGGACCCGAAATGAACATATTTCCTTAAGTCAAATTGTGTAAATATTTCAGTAAAAATCGCGTTAAAAATTAGTTCTGGTTCATGGTTTACGTTAGGGAAGCGTAGTGGTGGAATCTCAACCCGACCCAAATCGCACAGAATTGGTGACTAAAACATACAAAATACAGTGTAAAATGTACTTCTTGTGATTACCCGTACCAATTTTTTCTCAAAATACTTTGACATCCCACTTCCACACCTCTATTCCCCCCCACCCCACCAGCTTAGCCCACACCCCCAGCTTAGTTCCACGGTTTGCCAAGAAAAAGCTGGCACCTGCGGTCTGGCATGCCAAGTCGGAAGAGGACAAGAAACGATATTTACGAAAGTCGTTGCGCCTTCAGTCAAAGGAAAAGAAATCAGATGCAGTAACAGCCACAGATGGAAATATTCGGTCGGCAGGACGCAAACGGTGGCCAGAAAACCTAATCAACGAACACGGGTTGGTGGTTAAACTCACACGAAAGAAAACTCCAAAAAGTAAATATCCCATACAGGACGGGCCGTACAGGACTGTATTCTGTATTTCCGGTACAGAAAAAGATTCAATAACGTCTCAAAAATCTTTGTTTATTCTCAAATATGCACACCTATTATATTTACAAGTGTACACGTTTAAAGGGAACACGCCATTGTTGCACCAATAATATGTATGCTGAATAACTAAGAAAAATTGAAAACTCCAAATTGGATTACCTTTTTCAGCAGATTTAAAGTCAAACTGATTAATAAATCGAGGAACTTTTAATATTTGATAATTATTTCAAATTTGCCTTGTGTCCCTTTAAACATAAACTGATTTAGAATCAGAAAACAAATACTCTTATATCACATGTAAAAAAAAGAAATATATATACATTACTCAATTTTTATAATCGGTCACTTTTCAAGAATTATGTATTTTTTAATAATTCATATTTTCATTTGAAATTTTAACTGGCGTCGTTTAACAAATATCGCTAGCGATTTATAAAACGTAATCTGCCTTGATTGGACTAAAACTTTGATGATAAACTTAATAAAATATTGGTATGTGTTTCGGTGATTTCCAGTACTTAGTATTCGTGTTATTTTCCAAAAAAACAGGGTGACCGATTATAAAAGTTGAGTAACAGATAAGACTGTTAGCGTATTTCGTAGATACAATGGATGAATGAATGAATGGTGTTTTACGGCACGTCGACACACAAATAGGTCATATTGTGCGCAAAAACTGATGAAAGATGAAGAAATGAAGGATTTATTAAAAATTAATGTAAATTTATAAAGATAAAACTATTTACAAATAAGCGATGATATGGTAATAATATAAACAATACATGTAAATAAACAAATGACGAAAACGGGTATATAAAGAATGAATGAATGAATGGTGTTTTACGGCACGTCGACACATAAATAGGTCATATTGTGCGCAAAAACTGAAGAAAGATGAAGAAATGAAGGATTAATTAAAAATTAATGTAAATATATAAAGATAAAACTATTTACAAATAAGGGATGATATGGTAGTGATATAAACTATATAATATGTAAATCAACAAATGCCCGAAAACGGGATTATAAAGAAGTAAATATATACAAGAACATATTATAATGATTTATATAGTCTGACTTCTTTCAGGAAATCTAAAACAAGACTAAAATCTATAGTATCAAATAACTCTTTCACAGTATTAATATTGTAGTACCTTTGACGAATAGGATCAAAGTCTACACATTCCAACAAGATGTGTTTGACAGTTAACGCTGCAAAGCAGGGTATACATTCTGGTAATTATATATATGTATTTTGGGTGTTCTGGGCCACTAGGAGAATCACCCCAAATAATCTAAAATCACCACTCAAAAATTTTCAGTTTACTGAAAATTAAGTCAATTAAACTGGTTATTTAGCATGTTCCAGGCGCTAAATAACCCAAGATTTTAAGATTGAATTGTGAAAATGTTTTAAATTTGGATGTTTAAATTTTATTGCAAAATAGAGGTTAAACATTAAAACTTAGGTTAACAAACTTTTTTAAAATAGGGGTAGTGAAGATTGCAAGTTTATTTTTTTAAGTTATCAAAATTATAAAATGTTTCTTTAATACAAAACAAATTTGTCGATTTGTTATCAAAATTACATTCAATTAACAATTTTCTGACCTTGAATACAAAGGTGGTGGATCGTACTCATACACATTACTAAAACAATTTATTACACACTTTTTTGTAAGGTTACCATTGCTTCTTTTCTTCCCTGCTCCACAAGTTCTTTTTTTTGAGCTTCACTTATTTTAGCCTTTTTTTGTTTGGTGTCTTTTTTTAAACTATAATATTTATCTAACTCATCTAAAATCATCTTAAACTCTTGATCAGATATTTGTGCATCACTCAACGCTTTTGATATTAACTGCTTTATACTATTTAACTTAGCCTCTGCCAAAGTTTTTATTTCATGATGTTTTTGAGCTTTTACATTAAGCTTGCGTCTGATAAAATTAACACAAACACCTGTAGCTCCACATACTATTGCTGCTATTTCTAAAGGTAACAAAACTGGAATAACAAATCCAATCCCAGCCATAATAACACCTGCAGATATTAAGGTAGTGTCAATTCCATCTGTAATATTAATACCACGTTTATATTTTTTATAAAGTGACTGACGTATATCTCGTTCTGTAATTAACTTTTTTTCAATTTCTGAAATCTTTTGTAATCTATAATTTTGTCCGTCTTCCACTGGCAAATCAGGATATAAACTTGGTGCTGTCGGTTGCTTCATTTTTTATTAATAAATAAAAAATTAAATTAATTCAATTAATAATGATGCCACCGTATTTACAGCGGTAGCGTTAGCAACCTTGCATACAAAGTTAACAACAGAACCAGCACCAATCTCTAAAGGTTCATCAAAGTTATCATGATTGCGTGGGATGATGTGAAGCGTTATGCCATAATTTGGTTGTTCAACACCATTGACAGAAACTATTACAGTTACGTCACCAACTAATCGTTCACATGCTAAACCTATTCCCATTATCCGTCCACGGCGTGTCATTACATGCCCCACATTTTTTTCTGCCCCGCCGTTACCAAATGAGAGTATTCTGTTTGACACAAGTGGGCCCTTAGCCTCTGCAAATTTTGTTATAATCCCATATTTAAGATTATCAACTCTATTTTTTAAATGATTAAACTGGTCAACAAAAGGCACAACTTGCATATATAAAATTTGAACCTCATTTATTAAAAACTCTAATTCGTCTCTTTTTCTAGGTCTTGTTGGTCCATATATACTCATTGTTTTTTTTTTATAAAAATATATTTTTTAAATAATTTCTAAAACACAACTCATAGGCAAACCGTGATTATCTATTTTGTTGCCATACTCATCTCTGACTTCTATTTTCAATTCAGTAATTGCACCATTCATAAGACAGTGATATTCAGGATAAAAACTTGTATATACTATATCTCCAAACTTCTTATTTACTACAGGCACAACACCTATAATAGTGCTTGGTGCACCATTGAAATAATTACTACTCGTATTAATACAACTTGTTTCAGATGAACATATAGCTGTTTGCAAGGAGCTAAATCCATTGGGTAATCCGCTATATTAGTACCTGTCAACCATTTTCTGTCCTTGAATCCCAACATTTTTGAAAGACCGCTTGGCATTCGTGTATCTATTGGCGTATTTAAAAAGGCTACACCAATTAGGACATTATTGTCCAGGAAAATCTTTCCATTTAGCTCATTAAACTTTTTTACCAAGTCTTGAAAGTTATAGAGTCCACCTTCTAAATGTTCTATTTTATCTGGGTTTCGTGTCTTTATGGTTTCATGAATAATATTATACCAACCGATAGTGTATATAAAACTTTTTAATTCGACGCGCTTAGTTCCATCTCTATTATCGATATACTGTTGTAAATTAATAGAGTTGCCTATGTTTGAAATTGTATGAAACATTTTTTTTTTAATATATATATATAAAAACACAAATAAAAACGATTTCTAAAGAATTCAAATATAACCCAGATGCTCAATATTTAAATACTTTTAGCAAGAAAGTGATAGATATAATAAATCAAAACATAGTCATTACATCAGACGGTAAAGACTTTAAAGCATCATTTTCCAATGTCTTTGAAAAATACAAACTCCCATACGTCAAATCAGATGCTATAGTCCAACGCTGGGAAACAGATTGGATGTTATTTTGGCAGAATCAGTTAAACTTTGCTATTTGGTGTGCGACAACTGGATGTGGCATTGATTTCAACAATCATCTAAAAGCTGATACTTTGGTTGGTTCGTTATTTCGATTTCATGTCTATTACCAAGTCAGAAGAATATTATTTGAGATGAGTGTAGCAATGCCGCAAGACTCAAATTGGAATGCGTTTAATAACACATATAACCGAAACGCGTACGAAAGAATATGTAAGGAGTTTAACGTTGACTTATATTCAGACTGGAGACAGAAACAAAGCTATAATGATGGTCTAGGAACAATTTATAATTACTGGACAAATATTGGTTATCATTCTTTGGAAAATACTGTATACGACAACAAAACGATGAGTTTTACAGTCTATGAGAGTGATAAAACATATCACATTGATTACATCGCCCAAGGATCTGAGGCTGACAACATCTGGTCTACTTTTATACTAGATAATTCTGCGGGATTTACAAGAGCTGGAGTAGAAAGAATCAATGACAGCATAAGAACATACTGCTGGGCAATCCTTGGTTCACAATCACAAACAAGAACAGATATACTTGGAACTGGAACAGCATTTGATGCACAGAAACAATTTTTAGCAAATGTAGAGGACGCAATAAATAGCCCCATCGACTTGCCCAGTCAAATTTCAAGATATGAAAACACCCTAAAATATGCAAGAAGTAAAGTAAATTTTGTCTATGGAAGTGGATTGTACATGTCTCCGAGTAACATGGAATTAAGAATTGGAACAATACAAGACTACAATAATGAAATTGTAATAGCAACCGATGCACAAGCATTAGGATTGAATAATGATGTAAATGTAAAACCAGTTCCACCAAAAAATATTCAACCTTTTCAAGGCACCACAACAAAGAAGTTTTTACCGGAACATTCTGATAAATCAATACATAAAACTGTGGAACATAACCCATCAGAAATAAAAAAAATAGCGATTGAACACGAAGATAACAAAACAACTATAATTGTTGGTACTATAGTAATAGGTCTTGCTGCATTACTTATTTACGAGATTTACTAAACCACTCTTTGGCTGCCACATATAACAACCCGGAAACAAACACAAGCAGAGCCCATAGATTGTTACCAAGCCAATTAATAACATTACCTGTTGCAGATAAAAGCCATGATACTATTGCACCAATAACTCCTGGAAGTGCTGCAGCAGCTTTACCAGCTAGGTTGGCAAGAAGTTTACCAAGATTAAGTAGTTGTTTTTTTATCCAGTCTTTTACACTTGATGGATCAGGTTTTGGAGTTGGAACAGGTGCAGTCCCTCCTCCTGTTGTAGGAATAATGGCATCAACTAATACCCCAATAATCATACCAAAGGCAGTCAAAATACTAACAATAGTAATACCTTGCTCCCTAAACAAGGTTTTGATCCTCTCACCCAATGTTGTGTCTTCTTTTAACACCTTATTTATAGTTTCTTTTATCCTGTTTATTTGACTGCGTAATGCTTCTTTGTTTTCACTCGCCGCTTCAAGTCGTGTACTTCTTTCATCTTCTAATTTTTTTATTCTGTCACGTATGCGCTCTTGTTGATACTCATCCTCCTGCCCGGGGGTGCTAACCTGTTCTAATTTTTGTTTTTCTTTTGTTATATCTTTATCAAGCTCAGTGAGCTTTGAGAGATTATTAGTAAGTTCTCCACGAAAGCTTTGCAATACCTTATCTAAACCTCGTATCTCTCGCAGTGTTAGACTTTCTGGTTGCACAGCAGTTTTAGGATGAGTTTCATCTATTGTATTACTCAAATCACTCTCAATTGTATTTACAGCATCTACTGTATTTTGTACATCTTCAGTTGTTGAAAAAGTTTGCATTGGTATATTTTCTCCTTCTTTTGTGATGGTATCTCTTGTTTTTGTCAAGGATGCTAATTCTGCCCTACCCTGAGCCTTTCTTTCACGTGGAACTAAATAATCATAAATGTTTAAATTATTTTTTACGAAGTCAACACCATGTTTTTTAACTAAAGTGTCCAGCTTATAAAACTTGATTGGTTCGTTTGGATTATTTCCCTTATAATAGGTAAGTGGAACATCATCCATCCCAACTGTATATAACATTGTTCTACCGATGTCGTCCTCAGCCACTCTAAAATCATTTTTATAATCAATTCCGCTGATTTCAGCATTAACTTCAGTAAAAAATTGATCTACTAACCACTTTTTTTGTGTAAGCTGTTCTTCTGTTTTATCTTCCCCTTGAAGCTGATTAATATAGTTATTTTCATTTACAATTTGTCTCTGGAATTCTGGGTCAGGTTGTATAAATTCGTCTTCAAGTATTCTATCCAAGTCTTCTTCTTCAATATCGAACGCAGGATTTTCAAATCCTCCTTCAGCCATTGTTTATTTTATTTAATTTTAAAAAATATATTTAAAAAATAAAAACAATGTCGGCTTACGGAAACAAACTCAGCCCTCATAGAAAACTAAGAGAACCTCATGGTGCCAAAGGCATCCGCACAAGTGTAGTAATAACTAATAATCCATCAACAATAGACCAAAACCAGCAACTGCTGGTAAGATTTCCCAATCTAAGTACTAATGATGTGATAGTTCCTCGTACTGCTCGTCTTGCCTTTGAAATAGAACTTAAAAGCAGAACAGACGCCAATCGTACTTTATATCAGAATCTGGGCAGAACAATTGTGAAAAAAATGACAATAAGAATAAGTGGCAACGAAGTCATGTCAATAGATGACAGTGATATATATCATTGTTATGTAGATTTATGGAAAAGCCCTACCGAACGATTAAACACAGCTTACCAAGGTATTGGTAAAGCAAACATGTTAAAACATAGAGTTGGTGCGGGAGCTGCTTCCTCAGACACCGGAGATGAAGCTATGACAACAGCTTATGGAAATAGATGTTGTATTCCACTGGACTTTGAAATGTTAGAAAGTCATATGCCATTTTATCAAGCGGGGCTTGGTGATAGGTTAGAATATGAATTAACGTTTAACGATTATAACAAAGTTATCAAAAGCACTGATGCTGATGCATCTTATGTAATAAAAAATATCTGCTTGGAATTTGATACGGTTAGTGATGTTGAATTATCCAGACAAATAAGACAGCAAATCAATGGTAAGATGTCATTTATGTATGATCGTATTTTGCGACATAGAAAAATAATAGCAAACAAATCTGAAACCCTTTGGAACATCAACATTAATGTACCAGCACGGAGCATGAAAGGTATTTTAATGCTGTTTGAAGACCCAGAAAGAACAAGCGCAGAATCTTTTTACAACCCAAAGATTGAAAAGGTTGAAATGACAATAGAGGGAGTACCAAATCAGTTGTATAGTCAGGGCATGAAGGCATATCAACATTGGGATGAAATCAACAAATATTTTGCTTTAACATCAAAAAGAAACAAAGAGACAGGAATAGCAGCGAGGGACTTAAACTTTACCAGTGTTTCTCTTGAGACCTATTTGACAAAATCATATGCTTTGTGGCTTGACCTTAGAACATGTGAGGACAATTTATTACACGGCAGTGGAAGAAGAATAGAAAACGGCAGTGAAGGCATAACGATATTAATAAATAAAAAAGCAGATGCAGATCAAACTTTAAATATTTATATATATATAATACAAGATGCGCAAATCAATTTCGAAGATGGAAGATTCAAAGAAGCAGGATACTAGTTTGCAACAAAAATATCCTAAATATTCACACAGTGCCATTATTTGTGGTCAGACAGGCTGTGGTAAAACAGAGTTTGTTCTTGACATACTTGAACAAGAGTATGTTGGAGTTTTTAAACATATAATTATATTGTGTCCAACCATAGAGTGGAACGAGGCTTATAAAAATAGATCCTGGATAGGAGATGTAAAAAACCCAAAAGATAAAAAAATAATAATTGTCAATCCCGTGAGCAACGGTAAAGAAATGTTACAAGAACTGTTGCGTTTCTTTTTTAAACAATATGCTGGCCAGCCCACATTATACATTATTGACGATTGCTCAGCCACAAAAGAATTAACAAAGAAAAAAGATATGTTATCAGAGTTGGCATTCTCTGGTCGTCACGCTAAACAATCAGTGTGGGTCATTTCACAGAGATATAATTCTGTATTGAAAGATTTGAGAGAGCAAGCAAAATGGTTGTGTATATTTTACACCAAGGACAGAGATAGTTATGAAAATTGTTTGAGAGAAAATGATGTTATTTCGACGTTGGAGGAGAGAACCAGAATAAGAAAAGCTTTAGCTAAGACTAAATATTCGAAGTTAATTTTGAGGACTGACCAACCAACTGGTTATTGGGTTGAATAATTTTTTCAAAAATAAAAACTAGAGTGTCCCATATAACCCATACACTCAATGCACTAGCCAATATCGGTACAACAGCACTACTCATGTGTTCCGGGGCTTGTAAAACATACCCTCTTGGCTCACATATAAAATATTCTACGCTATCCTTTGTCACAGAAATTACAGGCGTTTCCTGTGCACCTTTTTCGTACGTTTGTAAAAAATCACTTTCTGAAACACATATGCAACAGTTTACGTCATCTCTTGTCATAACATCCAGTGCTATTTTATTTTTGTTATAATCACTATTCTCACCGTCTGTTATTTTCAAATCCATTTTTTCTTATATAATATTTTTTATTATTATAAAATATATTTATTTTACGCAGGTATAATACCTTTTTTTTTTACAACTGTTGCTAATAGTAATACTAACAGCAAAGTAGCAATGTTAATAGCAATACTGACCATGAATATAGTATTGCTAATAGCATTGCTCATAGCAAAGTAGCAATGTTAATAGCAATGCTTGCAGCAAATTAATAATGTTAATAGAAAAAATAGCAATATTAATAACAATGCTATTAACAATACTAACAATTACTAGTTGCATGAATATCGCAGCTAGTTGTTTTGTATTTTATATTTATTTCAAGATAAAAAATAAGATTAATAATATAAAAATGAATGCGGAAGAACTATTACAAAATATATCGGAACAGACGGAACCAGATGAATCAAAGCAACAAGAAACAAAAAAAGAAAGATTATCAGCCATAGTAGCTGGCGGTGGTAGTCGTCAATATTTGGGTAAAGACATACAACTCACAAACATAGATGGCATGCCACCAGATGAAATTAACAAACTTTACTGCAGATATGAAGCAAGGCTTGGAGCAAGCATGACTAAAACTTTAGGCAATTCTTTTATTAACTTGTATGTGATGGGAGTATCAAAATATTTTAATGTAACCGATCCACCAAAGCTGATAGAAGATTTGGAGGAAGACCCATTTATTAATCATGCTTTGACAAGTGCTTGTTGTGAGTTGTATTACAGGTATGGAATGTGCTTAGCACCATTTACAGCAATACTGACAACTGTTAGACATATCGATTTTAATAAAAATAAAAATATAGATAATATAAATGGAGAATCAAGAGAGTGAAGTTATACCTGTTGTTACACAACCTGTTGAACAACAAAAAGTAAAAAATCCAAAAAGAATAGAAGCTGGAAAAAAAGGAGCAGCGGCAAGAAAGGCAAAGCGTTTGCTTCAAGATGTTACAAATCAAAATGCTGCAAATCAAATAACAAAAATAACAATAGGTGAAGAAGAACCAGAAAAAATCAAAATAAACGTATACAAAAATTATATTCCACCGTGTCTGGTTTTATTAGGCATTGCTGGGTTGGGTTTGTATATTTATAACAAAAAATCTGCTACACAACCTGTAACTGTGCAACCTGTTCATGTTGTACCAAAAGACCCGTTTGATTTTTAATAATTTATTTTAAAAAAATAATCATATAAAAAAAAATGGCAGCAAGTAATGACGGAAAACAAATTGTAAATATGATGTATCATGCAGGAGTGGAAACACTTCTAACTGTTGGATATTCTGAGATTGGCAAAAAACTACTAAAAAAACCAGCACCTAAAGTGGATTTTAATATAGAAAATGTTGGGATGCTGTCTGTGGATATAATTTTAGCAATGTGTACAAAAGATATGTTGATTAAGCAAGGTATTATTCCTGCGGATATTATGAAATAATTTTAAAAAATATATATATAAAAAATGGCAAGTGCAGTAGCAATGATGATCGGTGGAGCATTAACAAATGCATTAGCGTTTAGTGGTTCAAATTATTTCTTTTCAAAAATGGGAAGTCATTCAGATGAGGAAAGACAAAGACATGACAAAGCCGTAGAACAATTAAACGCAGCACAAGCGGAGTGGAATAAAAAAGGAACAGAGAGATTAGATTTTATTAATAAGCAACTGCAAAAAGAGCATCTAGCAGAGCAGACTTTTGATGATGTAGACCAAGCTATGAAACAGTATTATTACATAACTGGCAAACATTTGCTTTTAGAACCGGAGCCCAAGTTGAGTGATTTGTATACACCATCTCCGGATCAACAGAATAGAGAAATTACGTTTATTGTGGTGGGCTTGGCTGCAACTGGATTTGTGGCGTATAAATTGAGGTCATAAAAAAAATAGTTTAAAACTATAATTACTTCAAATTTGGAATAACTAAATATGTTTACTTTGAAATAACCTTTGAAAAGACTAAGTCATATGCATGATACCTATTTTTTGTTGTTGTTTTTACATGGTTTCAATCCAAGTGGTCGAATATAATATGGTGGTTTAGCACTCTTCTCTAATTTATTTTTGAGATGATCAGGCGCCCATACTTCACCATTGTCTAATAATGTCAATACCATGGATGGACCATATTCAGTTTCTACTATTTTCGTATCTGTAATAGTGTATATTTTATTTAGTTCCAAGTCTGTCCATTTCTTTGTGCTATTTTGATATTGCTCTTCAAGCAGTTCATCAAATTGTGCAGTTGTGATATCCATTTTTTCTTTATAGTTATATAAAGTTTAATCTTTAGTAGAAAAAAATGGAAAAGATTTATTACAGCCCAAAAGGATTTTGGAGAGGTTACACAGCAGTTAAAAAATTAGCAAAAGAGGCTGGTGTCAGTGAAAAAAATGGCATTAGAATTTTTAAAGAAACAAGCTGTGTGGCAGATTTATTTACCTGCGCCAAAGAAAATAGTTAGACCCAGGTTTGATGTTTCTACTAAGAATGGAGTGCATCAAGCGTATTTGTTATTTTTACCGCATGATACTTTTGGGATTGGTCGTGGGCGCAAGACATATAAATATGCATTGACTGTGGTTGATATTGCAAGTAGATACAAAGAAGCAGAGCCGCTGACTTCCAAGGATAGCAAAGAAGTTGCCAAAGCATTTGAAAATATATACAGTCGGCATTTGAAATATCCAAAGTTATTACAAGTGGATCCAGGCAGAGAATTTATGGGTGCAGTATCACAGTTGATGTCAAAACACAAAGTAAATATCAGACGGGGCAGAACAGAAATACACAGAGACCAAGCTTTAGTGGAAAGATTTAACAGAACATTAGCTGAAAGATTGTTTGGTTATCAGTATGCTAAGGAAATAGATTCCCAAAAACGTAATAGAGAATGGGTAAAGAGATTACCAGAAGTTGTTAAAGCAATAAATGCAGAGACAAAAAAGCCTCCTCCTGTTGAAACAAAAATATTAAAAGATGGTCCTATCTGTATGAATGCAAGTGTAAGATATTTATATCAACCCGGGGAACAAGAAGGTGGAAGACGCAGAGAAACTGATCCAATGTGGAGTATAGATATTCACAAGATTGAAAGTTATATGGTGACGCAAGGTATAAGAGTTTATTATTTGAAAGCACCAGCGCCACAGAGAGGATTTGTCAAAGAAGAACTACTTATTGTTCCTGCTGATACCAAAATTCATAAGTTTTTATAGAAACCATGTGCATCAGTTGTAATACCATCTTCTCGGATGTATCTTTTTGAGTAAAATGGTGATAATGTAACTTTGTTTACTGTTATGCCGTATATTTGATGCTTTATTGATCGTATCATATTCATTTCATGGGTGTATTTTTTCTTGTTAAATAGTGCATCCTTGTAGTTTTTAAAATTTATTTGTTTTTTGACTACATAAGTTTTTACACCCTTTGCTTTTTTAATAAGTTGTTCATCCGCTCTCAAAATAGAATATAGCTTGGGTCTTAATCCAACATACTCAGCTATAGCAACACCAGCACATTCGTCTTTCATTTTACCCAATACTTTTTTGTTTGTATCATCATGCATTGGGTGATCTTGAGGATAATCACTCAAGTCATACTCATCTTTCATTTCAGCCATGTCTTTGTATGCATCATCTGTTCTGATGTCTACAAGCAAGCTGTCAGTATCTGTGTATAATAAAGTACAGTTATTTTTGTACCTTTTTTTCAAAGTATTATAATACCAATCATACATATGGTACTTTGATAAATCCAATACTGACATTCCAACATAAATTGGTTTGTTTAATGTTAATTTTGTTTTGTTCACATGCATTGCTGACAATTCATCTGAAAATTTTATACGCCTGTTAAAGTTGGGTTTGGCTATTATTTTTCTTATTTTTTCATTTTCAAAGCCGTCAGTTCTGACTAGTTTTATATCTGTCCGCTTGCGTAAATTTTCCATTGTCTTGCCAAACACAGAGTTGTTCATAAGTTTGTAAAAATCTTTTTCAAATTGTGATATAGCTTTTTTTCTAAGTTCTGTATTTAGGTTTATGTATGATGCCATCCATGGTTTTTCATTAAATTCTAATACTCTGTGTATTTTCTTTAGTTTCATGCCTAAAGATAAATACAGTTCCAGGTTTTTGTAATGTATCACATACTTTTCTTTGTCCCTAAGATTGGGAACTAGTTGTTCTGTATTTATCATGCCATTATTTTCTAACAAATCTGTTTGGTATTCAGACAACCATTCTTTTTTCACTGCTAATCTTTCCGGTGCAAGCGGATAGTCATTGTGAGCTTCATGAAGTTCTTTAGAATATTCCAAATCAACTTCTGCAAAATATCCTTTTCCTTCTTTTGGCTCTGGCAAGGTTTCTGATTCCACCCACTTGAAGCCAGAATATGGAAGTGGTTGACTCATTGCCCAACCATAGAGGTTACAGGCATCATAATACATTAAAAAGTTGTTTTCCTTGTTAGGGTTATAATCAGCTACATGTGGATTGTTTGCTTTGGCATATCTTTTTGATACCATACTAATTCCACCACGCATACCTTTTTCTATAAATAAGTGCATGTCAATGTCTGTCAAAAGTTCCAATTCTATTTTTGAATGTTTAAGTAAAGCATCCCAAGATAATCCAGGTGCTGTATAGTAATGTAAAGCATCAAGTTTGTATGCACTCATACATGTTTTTCTAAAAGTTTGAAACACATCTGCTAACAGAGTTACATCAGTTTTTATATATAAATCATGATAGTCTCCAAGAGTTTTACAGTTAAACTCTTTCCATATTTTTTGAGCATATTCGTAATCTTCCGGACTTATACTTTCATCTGAGAGACTACTGTAAAACTTTTCTATAGGCGGTAATTGCGTTTCCTTAAATCTTTCCATACTGTCCATATATTCGTATGGATAAACACCTTTTCGTAAAAGTAAATCTGTTTGTCCCCCAAACTGATTTTTAGTAATTTTGAAATCAGATTTGTCTGTTGCATCAACCAATTTTTCCAGAGACGAAGCCATAAATTGGAAACTGTCTAAAAATCTAAGTTGTCCGGCACTAAATGAAATATACTTTTCAGCGTTGTTTGGAATGCATGTAATATTACCTGTCATTTTATGTATTTTTTGCATAATGAGATGACTATCATATCCTTTGAGGTTGTGAAATATAACAGGAATAATTGTTTTATTTGGTTTTATTTTTAGTTTTAGGTTGCAGTTTTTATGTGCTGCACCTCTGTATTCTCCTGTAAAATGACAGTGATCTCTTACTTTACAGTGTTTGCCACATTTCCTACCTATTTCATTTTCGCATATCCAGCAGTGTGTTGCTTTTTCATAATCTTCCTCATTTTGTTGTGTCATAATTAAGGGTTTTGGGTGAGCAAATATTTTATTAATGTTGCTCTTCTCACATTCTAAGTGATTTAAAAACTTTTCAACAGTATCTTCACCTCTGTAAATAACAGGTTCTTCTGTTTTACCATCATATCTGACAACTTGATATCCAAATCCACAAGCTTCGTGCACACTTGTGATTTCAGATTTCTTTCCAAATTTAATTGATTCTGGTTTGATTATACTCTCAAAATCAGCATATATTGCATAAGGCACAGGTATCTGATTTTGATGATTTTTAAATTTTACAGTATTTTTACCTTCTTGCGGCATTTCTATTCTGCAAGAATGTTTGTTGATACCATCACAGTCTTCTTTGTGTTTGGTAAGTAGTCCTTTCCCAGAAAAGCCGTGAAGGCAACGATCGCAGAAGTAAGTTTTACCATGATGTTTGTTTTGATCGTAAAGTAATCTATTTAAATTTTTAATCCAGCAATAGTGATATTTTGTTGTTATTGTTTTTGGTTCGTTGGGATAATCATCAGGGTTATAGTTGTCATCTATAATTCCTTCTTCATTATTTGGATCGTCTTCGTTCTCTGATTCAACCTCAGTGTCTTCAGATATTAAGATCAAATTAATTCGTTCAATATCTTTTGGTTGTTCTGATATTTTATATGGAAAAACAGATACCTTTTTATTTTTTCCTGTTATGGTATATCCATAAACATTAATAGCAAGATTATTTTGTTTTTCTACTTTGGTTATTTGAGAAATTGGAGTGGGAAAGTCAATGTTATCTTTCTTCAAAAACTCTATACTAGGATACTTTGATAATCTGTATGTATGATCTGCAGCTGGATTTAAAGCAGAATTTATTGCATGAAATAAACATTTATCATCATTGTTTTTTACATTTATAATTGCTTTCTTATCAGCTACTGCTTTAGGTAGAGGAATATATGAAGAACCTTTTAATGGTTCATACTTTGCAAAATTTAAGTAAAACATAACACAGTGATCAATCTCCAATCCTGAACCTCCACTTATATGTTTTTCAAGGGTCTGTTGTATACAAGCAGATGCTTCATCATAAAACTCATTTATTTTTTCAGAGTTTAAGATTACCTTTTGATCACTACATAAAACGTCCGTTCGGAAGTATTTTTTGGTAGCACCATCATCTTTAAATAAATCTACAGTGAGACCTAATGAAAACTTTAATCCATTCATCTCTGTCAGTTCTTTGTTGATTTGTTTTGTGATAATGGATTTTTTATCACGAAATAGTTTTTGAGGGTCTTTGTATTTATTTACAGATATTTGGTATGCTCTCAAATATCCGCATTTTGGATTGTCAACTAGTTTTAATTTGTCTTCTTTTTTTTTATTCTTTTTGATTTTCTTGCAGCTCTTGGATTACTTTAGCTATTTGTTTTTTGTATTTATCATTTTGACTTAATTCTTTTTTAGCCTGCATTTTCTTAAGTTTTTTAAGCTTTCTTCTTTTCTTAAAACTTTCAAAAGATTTACTAGTTGGTTCTATCTTTTTATCTTCAAAAGGTTGGCTGGTAGTTGCCCTTGTTTTCAAGACTTTATTTTCTTCCTCAAGTAATTCCAATTTTTTCTTAACTAATGCAATTTCTTTAACTTCTTTCCTAAGTGATGCAATTTCTTTAACTTCTTTCCTAAGTGATACAATTTCTTCCTCAATTTTGGTTGGTTGACCTCCTAATGATTTCAGTGCCATATTTAGTGATTCCTTATCTATTATACCTGTATTATACAGGGATAATAAATTATTTATAGTATCTTTCATGTCAGACATTTTTTCTCTTTTCTTTATACCTAAAAATATTTTTATTTAATATAAAAAATTATTACTATAAATATAAAGCAATGATTCCGTGTCAGTTCCTAAAGATCAGTTCAAACGGTATTTGTACCAAAAAACCTGTTAAAAATTCGAAATATTGTAAAGTTCATAAAAATAGAATGAAAACTTGTAAAATTCTACCTTGTTTAAATTGTGGATTGGGTACTACTGCTCAATTTCAAATTTGTTGTAAATGCGGTGCTTCGACACTTAGAAAATATAACGAATATTGGTATTATAAGGATTATAATAAAGAATGTTTAAAATTTGGACGTATTGAGTATTTATAGTTTAACTCTATTTTGCAATAAAATTTAAACATCCAAATTTAAAACATTTTCACAATTCAATCTTAAAATCTTGGGTTATTTAGCGCCTGGAACATGCTAAATAACCAGGTTAATTGACTTAATTTTCAGTAAACTTTTTGTGTGGTGATTTTAGATTATTTGGGGTGATTCTCCTAGTGGCCCAGAACACCCAAAATACATATATATTAATTGCTCACCTTGCAATAAATACGAATGAGTATATCGTGTATGCCCTATCCTGCACCGGGCTAGGACAACTTCCTTTCGTCGAATGGGTCTACTAGAAGAACGCCGTTCTCCGAGTAACGGTTTAAGTGAATGGAGTTTATTGTTAACTGACAAATCACAAGCGGCTTGCCAAGAGTTACGAATATATGTGTTAATACAACATTTAAAATCAGAATAAGGTAATTTGGCATTAGATATATGTAAACCTAATGCTGCTTTAGCAGCACCATCAGCTCTATCATTACCACGTATTCCTACATGGCTTGGAAGAGAATTCCTTTTGATGGGATGTAGTTTTGTTTACACTGTCTTGTCTAATTGGGCGCTGAAGACAGGATAATAGCGAGGATTGTGCGCATTAGATTCAAGCTAACCAGTAGGCCTTATTGCCTACTGACCGTTCCAAGTCGGTAACACTGTCTTCACCACCCTTTCTGTTGTTTTTTTCTCTTTCATTATATTATCAAGTCCTTGTTTGCAGTACAGTGTGGACCTACGAAGCCATTGCGTTCGGACGCTGTGGTTTCTATAGGACCCTATATCTTATTTTTGGAAGCTGCAGAAAATAATAACATTATCATCTATAAGAGAATTGTACTTTTCTAAAAGCTGAAGCACAACTGGGCTATCATGTTTCGTATTACCCAGTGCTTGAAGAGATGAAAGGGAATCAGAACATATTACAAAATGGTCATCATCAGATTCCTGAATATAATTTAAGGCAAGTTCAATTGCCTTAAGTTCAGCTGAAAATATAGAGGCCTTGTCAGTCAGGCGGCTCTTTATGCTGTGTTTGTGAACAATAACTGCGGTAGCTACTTTATCTCCATCTTTAGAACCATCTGTGTATATACGTTGAAAGTTACTGTATTTCGATTTAATTTCATTAAATTTGCTTTGAAAGACCGTAGGGTCTGTACTGGATTTGTTACTATTACAAAGATCGAAAATAATTGTTGGTGTTTCCAAAGTCCACGGTGGAATTTGTGGTACTTGGCAATCAAATTTAGGTCGATTTCAGTGTCTCTTAATTTTGGTTTAATACGAAGACCAAATGGTCGAATGGCCTTCGGTTTTTGATCAAAAAGTGGTTCATAACTAGGATTAAAAACATTATCGAAAGTTGGGTTTGAAGGGTTATATTTTAATTTAATGGCATATTGAAGGGATAATTTGTCCCGTCTATGAGACAGTGATGGTTCATTAGCTTCAACATATAGACTTTCGGCTGGTGATGTACGAAAGGCACCTAAAAGAGTATGAGCGTGGACCTAAGGCGAGTCGTAATCCTTGATTATGTATAGGATCGAGCATCTGCAAGTATGATTTGCGAGTCGATCCATATACTATTGAGCCGTAGTCCAGCTTGGATCTGATAAGAGATCTATAAAGTATAAAAGTACTTTACGATCAGCTCCCCAATTAGTGTTTGCAACAACTTTAAGTAAATTAAGAGCTTTATGGCACTTTGGCTTATGTTTTACTGAAACCCATCTTATGGTTGATGTCCGTGACGATTTATTGGTTTTAGAAGGTTTTAATAAAATGTATCGTAAAGACTGTTCATCACATTCAGGTGGGTTGTTAGTATATGTTTCTTCTGAAATAATTTCATCCTGAATCAATTTGGATTGAAATTAAAGATCAAAGTCAATCTTTTGTGGTATGCACTATTTACCGACCTCCACACTATGCAGTTGAATTCTGGGACAGGGTTAATATATGTATTGAAAAAGTATTGGAAACACAAACTAATATTATCATCTTGGGGGATATAAACGAAGATCAATTAAATCCATGTAACCATAAATTTCGAGATATACTATCATTCAATGACATGACCAATATTATAAAAAGAGCCAACACGTGTAACTAACACTACTATTACATTGTTAGATCCTATCGCCATTTCGAACCAGATAAAATGTCTTGATTCAGTTGTTTTTGTAACACCTGCTCATATAAGTGACCATTACGGTACATATGCATTTTTAAATAGTAATTTCTGTGTAAACAAACCTTTCAAACGAAGAGTTTGGAATTACAAGCGAGCTGATTTTAATACATTGAATAACCTAATTTTATCGACGGACTGGTCAATATTACTTAACGGCTCTGTAAATTCTGCTGCAAATTCTTTTAATACAAAATTAATCGAGTTGGTAAAATTATGTATCCCAAACAGTCTTGTCACAATCCGGCCAAAAGATAAGCCATGGTATAACTCTGAGATTCGACATATTTCACGTAAACGTGACAAACAAAAAGTAATGGCTCTCAGCTCAGGTAATATATCTGATTGGCAAAATTATAAAAAACTCAGAAATAAGGTAAATAACATGAAAAAAACATGCTAAAGAACTATTTTATAATAATCTTGAATACTCAATATGTGAAATGCACTCATCTAATCCACGCAATTATTGGAAAACTATCAAAATGCTAATTAAGGAAAATTCTAAAAGTTGTGACACAGTACCACCACTCATTAACACTAATAATTCGTATTCTGTGTCTGATGTGGATAAAGCTAATACTTTAAATGACTATTTTATATCAATTTCATCAATTGATGATTCTCATGTAAGTCTACCAGCATTTAGGTCCAAAACTAACACCATGTTAAGTGACTTTAATATCACGGAAACAGAAATAACTGATATTTTAACCATTTTAGCTTTAAATAAAGCCACTGGACCTGATGCAATTAGTCACCGTATATTAAAGGAAACTTCTAAAACGATTTGTCGTCCCCTTTCTATATTTATCAATCGGTCACTTAAAGAAAATGAATATCCAAATGCTTGGAAATTAGCCAATGTAATGCCTCTGTTTAAAAATGGAGCAAAGGACTCCCCATCTAATTATAGACCAATTTCCCTTATCAGCTGTGTGGGGAAGGTAATGGAGCGCGTTGTATTTAAACATATTTATAATTATTTACATACAAACAATCTAATGTATGAAAAGCAATCTGGTTTCTTACCCGGTCATTCCACCGTTTATCAACTAATTGACATTTACAATCAAATATGTAAAGCTATTGATGAAAAAAAGTCTACATGCACGGTATTTTGTGATATTTCAAAGGCATTCGATCGTGTGTGGCATAAAGGTTTAATTTTCAAACTTCGTCAACACGGAATATTAGGCAATCTAATTAAATGGATTACTAACTATTTGACAAATCGAAATCAAAGGGTCTTTGTCCAATCTTCCTTTTCAGAAATAAAATACTTAAATTCAGGTGTACCACAAGGTTCTGTTCTAGGACCGCTATTGTTTTTAATTTATGTAAATGATATTGCTGATTCTTTAATTAGCACAACTAGACTTTTTGCTGACGATAGCTCTCTTACAGTATCTACATCGGACACTGAATACATGGAAACTGTAATTAACAACGATTTGCGAAAGATTTCTATTTGGGCAAAACAGTGGCTAGTCAATTTCAATCCGTCTAAAACGGAAGTTATGTTCTGTTCTCTGATAGATAGACAAATGCCAGTTTTACTTTTTAATAATACACAACTTACATACGTTGACCACCATAAACATCTTGGAATAACATTAAGTAATGATGGGACCTGGCATGAGCATATTTCAAATACCGTATCTTCAGCTTCCAAAGTTCTCGGTTCAATGAGATTGATGAAATTTAATTTGAAACGCAAAACTCTAAACCAAATATATATATCTTATCTTCGACCTATATTAGAATATGCATCAATAGTATGGGATAATTGTTCTATTTATGAAAAGCATACTCTTGAAAAAATACAATATGAAGCCGCAAGAATCGGAACGGGTCTCACACGTTCTGTATCTATAGAAAAGTTATTAAATGAAATTGGTTGGGTTTCTTTGGAAGATAGGAGGAAAATACAAAAACTTATTTTAGTTTATAAAGAAAAAAATGGAGACTTACCTAGCTATTTGAACGAAATATTTCCTTCAGCTATATCCGATTCAAACCCTTATAATTTAAGAAATAACTCCAATTTTGTAACATTATCCAGACGTACAGAATTGTACTCAAGGTCAATTATTCCTTCCGCACCACTTAAACTATGGAATGAACTTGATATATGTATTCGTGAGTCACCTTCACTTTTAACCTTCAAACGCAAACTGAAAGAGCATTTTAAACCTCAATTTGTACCCAAATTCTTTTTGTACGGTGAAAGATACCTAGCAGTTCAACATGCCCGTTTAAGAAACAATTGCAGTAACTTAAACGCTGATCTATATATTAACCATCTAAGGGATAATCCGATTTGTATTTGTGGAAATGAATTTGAAGATGCAGAGCATTTTATTTTCCGATGTAACCGTTTTAGGAATGAAAGGCATCAGCTTTTTACCAATACTCGTGAATTTTACCCCTTAAGTACACGAAAATTGCTGTTCGGCAATTCAGATGTCTCTATCGATCAAAATCAATTTATTTTTCAAGAATTTCAAAAATATATCAAAAACACTCAACGTTTTCAAATCGAGTAATTTATTAGAAAAGTTTGTTACACGTAGCTGTCAGTGCTTTAATTCGAACAATATGTTGGGCGATTGTAGGGTTTCAATAGAGATGGGCGGCAGGGCAGGATTATCAAGCGGGGGTTTTCTCCCTCCATTTTTTTCACCTTTTTGTTTTATTTCTTTCTAAAGTTTCTATTTTTTTTCTTTTCGAATTCACCCATATTACAAATGTTATTACATTTCATTCCGGTATACATAATATATCAATATTGAAGGTATGGAGAGAACTGTAACTAATGTTGTTATAACTTGTAGTTCAATCCATTTGCGTATGTTATATATAAATATGTATTATCATATGATGTTCATTCTCTGTAACATAAGTAATAAAATATGTTTAAACTAAGTATTTAAGGTGTGGTATAAACGTCAATTTACAGTCGAAAATAAGACCAAGGAATTTTGTTTCATCCACTACTGGTATTGGTGACCCACCCAGTGTTAGATGAGGGTCTTCGTGATGTTTACGTAGTTGACAAAAGTGCATACAATTTGTTTTAGATTTAGAAAATTTAAAACCATTTTCATCCGACCAGGTCTGAAGTTTATTCAGACATTGTTGCAGTTCTCTCAATAGTGTTCATGGTTTTTGCACGATAACATAAAACAAAGTCGTCAACATATAGAGAGAAATCCACACCAGGATTGATGCATTTAACTATACTGTTAATTTTTATATTAAAAAAGGGTGACAGAGAGTATGATGCCCTGTGGCACACCCATCTCCTGTTCATGAATGTCATAAAGGATTGAACCCATTCGGACGCGAAACTGTCTATCGTCTAAGAAATTCTCTATACAATTTTGTAATCGGCCTCATGAGATCATTCATGATACCGTACTTCCATGCAGTATCATAAGCTTTCTCGAAGTAAAAAAATACAACGACTAGATGTTCTTTCTTTACGAAAGCTTCCTTAATAAATGATTTAAATCGAATGAGATTGTCTGTTGTGCCTCGTTGGCGCCGGAATCCACTTTGATACTTTGTTATCAGCTTGTTGGATTCCAGGTACCAAACGAGTCTCTCATTAATCATTCGTTCCATGGTTTTACAAAT
>JAWPHD010022300.1:0-25531 GCA_037043455.1 Cyrtodaria siliqua
GAAACTAAGTAACAGCAGCAGGGATAAACTTGGCAGAAAACATTGCCAGAAACAGCAGCAGCAATTCTGAAAATAAAACATATATGATGAAAGATAAGCTAAACAGAAATCATTTTTAAGAAATATAAGTTAAGAGTGAGTATAGTGTTTAAAAGCAGAGAATAAAAGTGCAAAATTGCTTAAAACAAAAATGAAGTCAGAAAATGATAAATGGAGGAGTACAAACTATCACATAACTGACGGTGTGAGTGGAATAACACCATCAATACAGTGTGGGAGTGGAATAACACCATTCAGTATGGTGTGGGAGTGGAATAACACCATCAATACAGTGTGGGAGTGGAATAACACCATTCAGTATGGTGTGGGAGTGGAATAACACCATCAATACAGTGTGGGAGTGGAATAACACCATTCAGTATGGTGTGGGAGTGGAATAAAGTGGAATAACACCATTCAGTATGGTGTGGGAGTGGAATAACACCATCAATACAGTGTGGGAGTGGAATAACACCATTCAGTATGGTGTGGGAGTGGAATAACACCATCAATACAGTGTGGGAGTGGAATAACACCATTCAGTATGGTGTGGGAGTGGAATAACACCATCAATACAGTGTGGGAGTGGAATAACACCATTCACTATGGTGTGGGAGTGGAATAACACCATTCAATACGGTGTGGGAGTGGAATAACACCATCCAATATGGTGTGGGAGTGGATTAACACCATTCAATATGGTGTGAGAGTGGAATAACACCATTCAATACGGTGTGGGAGTGGAATAACACCATTCAGTATGGTGTGGGAGTGGAATAACACCATCAATACAGTTTGGGAGTGGAATAACACCATTCAGTATGGTGTGGGAGTGGAATAACACCATCAATACAGTGTGGGAGTGGAATAACACCATTCAGTATGGTGTGGGAGTGGAATAACACCATCAATACAGTGGGGAGTGGAATAACTTCATTCAGTATGGTGTGGGAGTGGAATAACACCATCAATACAGTGTGGGAGTGGAATAACACCATTCAGTATGGTGTGGGAGTGGAATAACACCATTCAATACACCATCAATACAGTGGGGGAGTGGAATAACTTCATTCAGTATGGTGTGGGAGTGGAATAACACCATCAATACAGTGTGGGAGTGGAATAACACCATTCAGTATGGTGTGGGAGTGGAATAACACCATTCAATACGGTGTGGGAGTGGAATAACACAATCCAATATGGTATTTAACACCATTCAAGTATGGTGTGAGAGTGGAATAACACCATTCAATACGGTGTGAGGAGTGGAATAACACCATCAATACAGGTGTGGGAGTGGAATAACACCATTCAGTATGGGTGTGGGAGTGGAATAACACCATCAATACAGTGTGGGAGTGGAATAACACATTCAGTATGGTTGTGGGAGTGGAATAACACCATCAATACAGTGTGGGAAGTGGGAATAACACCATTCAGTATGGTGTGGGAGTGGAATAACACCATTCAATACGGTGTGGGAGTGGAATAACACCATCCAATATGGTGTGGGAGTGGATTAACACCATTCAATATGGTGTGAGAGTGGAATAACACCATTCAATACAGTGTGGGAGTGGAATAACACCATCAGTATGGTGTGGGAGTGGAATAACACCATTCAATATGGTGTGTGGGAGTGGAATAACTCCATTTAATATTTTCGATAATCCACTAGTGATGTTGATATGCAAATGAAGGCCGAATTATCCGTTCAGCTTGGTGTGTTGCAGGTTGTTGATATCTGTTACCATTCAAAATACCGGATTACCGGACGGATAAATCATTAATATTCATTTATTGATTTAAGACTGTAAAACACTTTTTGATTAATCACACTTGATTTAATAATATGCACATGACTGCTATCAATATTAACCCCATGTGTAACAATATGCACAACTGCTGGCAATATGAACCCCATGTAAATCTTTGTGAGGAAGCTCCAGCTGGCTTGCGGAATGTCGGTGGTTCTACCCAGGTGCCCGCCCGTGGCACGAAAATTGCCCGGAGGGGCACCTGGGGTCTTTCTCCACCAGTAGAAGCTGGAAAGTCACCATATGACCTTAGCTGTTGGTGCGACTATAAAATCCAATTCAATTCAATTCAGTGAACCCCATTGTGTAACAATGCACAACTGCTGGCAATATGAACCACATGTGTAACAATATGCACATCTTAATAATATGCCACAACTGCTGGCATTATGAACCCCATGTGTAAAAATATACACAACTGGTGACAATATGAACCCCATGTGTAACAATATGCACAACTGCTGGCAATATGAACCACATGTGTAACAATATGCACAACTGCTGGAAATATAAACACATGTGTAAGATATGCACAACTGCTGACAATCATGAACCCCATGTGTAATAATATGCACAACTGCTGGCAATATGAACCCCATGTGAGTTAATATTTATGATAAAACATCAAAACAAGCTGAGTTGAGGAAGCTATCCAGCTGGCTTGCGGAACGTCGGTGGTTCTACCCAGGTGCCCGCCCGTGCACGAAAATTGCCCGGAGGGGCACCTGGGGTCTTCCTCCACCAGTAGAAGCTGGAAAGTCGCCATATGACCTTAGCTGTTGGTGTGACTATAAAATCCAATTCAATTCAATTCAATGAACCCCATGTGTAACAATGCACAACTGCTGGCAATATGAACCACCTGTGTAACAATATGCACATCTTAATAATATGCACAACTGCTGGCAATATGAACCCCATGTGTAAGAATATGCACAACTGCTGACAATATGAACCCCATGTGTAATAATATGCACAACTGCTGGCAATATGAACCCCATGTGAGTTAATATTTATGATAAAACATCAAAAACTAGCTGAGTTGTTGAGATTTCCAGAAAAAACACATTTTCATTCAAAATAAACCGAAATTAGCCTGTGGCTCATTTAATGCAAGCGAACATTTCATATGAATTGAAGCAATTATGATAGTGTTCTGCTGTATTTGGATTGGCACCAACTTACTCTTCAAAATCGCCTCTAGTCCCTGTAACAATACATAAGTTAAATATGGTTATATTAGTACAATGTTATTGAAAGGATGAGAGTTGGTGGATGGATGGCTAAATGAAATTGAATGGGTAGTGGGTTGATAGACAGGTGGTTATGGTTCAATGTGAGTGGCTGGTTGCATTTTGGAAGTGTGTATAGGTGGGTGGGTTGTTGGATGGTAGAGTGGGTTGTGGGATAGCAGGTACGTGGTTGAGCTTTTGGTTTCAATAATTATTTGATTGTATATATATTTGGTTAGTTTGGCCTATTTTTTTAAATGTAAAAGTGTGTGAACCATATTTGAAAATAATGTAAAAGGGCAGAACTTCTAGGAGGTCGCAATGACCTAGACACTTGAAACTGTGTGTCTCATTTGTCTGTTTTCACATGACCGTGACATGTTTAAAAGAGGTCATACCATGATATTACAAGACAAATTTTGATGCAATTAAGGCAGCAAAGACACAGCAATTTTGTTTCAAAAGGAAGTAAAGGAGCTGCAATACATGTGAAAAACTGAATGTGTTCTTAAAACTGATCCAAAGCTTCGTTAAATAATAGAAACAACCATCAGGTAGTGTGATTAGTGTGGGTAGTGGGCAATAAATATGAGAAAGCTGCCTATATAAAAAATGCTCTTCAAATAGTTTTCACAAATTTGCAGGATCTGTTTTATACATGGCAACCACATTTTTTAGCAAATTTAGAGAAGCTGCTATTCGCCAACAAGAGACACACTTTACAACATATGAACACCTTTCATAAACCTATCGATCGCGAGGTATATATATATATATATATATATATATATTTAAATTGACCTATTTTGAGAATCCAAATTCCATTGATACAGTAGGAAGTGCTTTAACCAGCCAGACCAAACCCCAAAACTGGAGCGTCAAATTAAGTTACAACTCATCATAATTCATTTTACGCATATTCAATCGAGCCCATGAATATAGTTTTAATAGACACATATACATTATGAAAAACTGGCTATAGTTTTGATAAAAAAAATTTTTGTGTAATGTTTTCGTTATTTGACAGGTTAGTTTCTTTAAAGGAAAAAAGTTTAAAGGGAAAAAGAGGTGTATCTAACATCCCCATGGATGCACACATTTATGTAACATTTTATTTTGATAATCTCAAATAATTGTCACAAAATTGCAGGATCCGTAATTTGCGGACGGACAAACCTGTGTGTGTTTGTCATTTCTTGCTACTTGTGATGTTGCAGATAAGTCATCAGCTTTAACATGTGCACCGATAACCATCATTAATTGTTATTACAAATTATCTTCCTTAGGAGAAGAATTCTCACAAGTTAGTGTTGTGACTACTGGTGGTTTCTCTTGTGCACACATTTTTTATTGTTATGTTGCAACTGCTGTATTGTTGTGATAACTGGTATTCATTTTTCACTTGTATGCGTAATAATACACCGAAGGTCAGTGTTTTTTAAGTGCACTGAGAAGCCAAAATGGAACTGAGCAACCGTTGTCCCATAGCTGGTCAGTCCCCTACTGGTGAAACTGGAAGGGGACTATAGGATTGCTCCAAGTTTGTCTGTCCCTCCATTCCGCATTGGTTTCATCTGATTTTAAAGGAAACTGTTTTAGATACTCCATTCATATTTGTTGTTAATATACTGAGCAAAATAAATTTAGCACATAAAATGCATGTCATTTTCCATAGACGAGATACAGAGCCGTTCGGGGTCAATAATAAAATGGCATAGATTCCAGGGGACGAAATATATTTTACTGTATACTCGTCCTACAATACTCGTCCTGTAGGACGAGTGGCATTGACATGTTACTCGTCCTTATAGGATGTTTACTCGTCCTGCTCTGATTGTAAAAGTTCATAAGTTAAAGTAAGTCAGATACCATCATTTAACACTATTATATATAAATAAAACAAAGGGAAACATCATAACTTGTTGTTTTTTTCTTTATATAAATCAATCAAAACTATGAAACTTTGACCAGTATTATAGATGACTATATTCATATTCTATGGTTCACTACAGTCTGATCATGGTCATTATGGTTACTCTGGCATGATAGTGAAAAATTCACCTCATAAAAAAATAATATTAGAAAATGTTAAACTCCAATACAGGAAAACAGCATACTTTTTGCAATTCCACTTCCTGAAGGCCATGATCCCAGTCACCTTAAGCACCCTTAAAGATTTCCCCCGTGAAAGACATCAAACACTGGAATGTTCGCGCTCCGTGAAATTAGAACGGGAGCCGCATTTTAGAATGTCCCAAAACGGAAATGTGTCAATTTCCCAATATCCGGTTGACTTAAATTGCATTTTATCGCCGAATAGAGTTGCGACTATTTACTGCATTTAATCGCTTAATAAACTATGTAAGAACTATTTTATTTGTTTGTTTTTTCTACTGAAATGTTACTCGTCCTGTCGGACGACCGATTCATGGGTTTCACTCGTTTTTAGCTCTACTGATCAGAGATCAGCAGAGCTTATGCCGTGGTGCGGAGTCCGTCGTCCGTCCGTCCGTCTGTCCGTCTGTCCGTCTGTCCGTCTGTCTGTCCGTAAACTTTTATTTGTAGCGACTTCACAGCTGAAACTACTGGATGGATATTCATGAAACTTTACAGAAATGTTGCCCATAAAGTCTAGTTGATCCTAGCAAAAATTCATGTTGATGTGAAATCCAAGATGGCCGCCAAAGCTAAAAATAGAGTTTTAAAATACAAGTTTGTAGCGACTTCTTCTTGAAAACTATAAGTGATATTGATATGGGACTTTTTCTAAAATGATCAGCATGACATGATGTTGATCCTAGTCAAAAATCGTTTTGATTCAACGTTAAACATGGCTGCCAGCGGCCATCTTTGTTTACATAGAGTTATATAGTAAAAACTTGTAGCGACTTCACAGCTGAAACTACTGGATGGATATTCATGAAACTTTACAGAAATGTTGTCCATAAAGTCTAGTTGATCCTAGCAAAAATTCATGTTGATGTGAAATCCAAGATGGCCGCCAAAGCTAAAAATAGTGTTTTAAAATACAAGTTTGTAGCGACTTCTTCTTGAAAACTATAAGTGATATTGATATGGGACTTTTTCTAAAATGATCAGCATGACATGATGTTGATCCTAGTCAAAAATCGTTTTGATTCAACGTTAAACATGGCTGCCAGCGGCCATCTTTGTTAACATAGAGTTATATAGTAAAAACTTGTAGCGACTTCACAGCTGAAACTACTGGATGGATATTCATGAAACTTTACAGAAATGTTGCCCATAAAGTCTAGTTGATCCTAGCAAAAATTCATGTTGATGTGAAATCCAAGATGGCCGCCAAAGCTAAAAATAGAGTTTTAAAATACAAGTTTGTAGCGACTTCTTCTTGAAAACTATAAGTGATATTGATATGGGACTTTTTCTAAAATGATCAGCATGACATGATGTTGATCCTAGTCAAAAATCGTTTTGATTCAACGTTAAACATGGCTGCCAGCGGCCATCTTTGTTTACATAGAGTTATATAGTAAAAACTTGTAGCGACTACTTCTCTGAAACTACTTGGCGGATTGTCATGAAACTTTACAGGAATGTTGCTCTTGATGTCTGATTGATCCTAGAAAAATTTCAGGTCGGCCGGAAATTTAAGATGGCCGTCACAGCTAAAAATAGATTTTTAAAAAATAAGTTTGTAGCGACTACTTCTTGAAAACTATAAGTGATATTGATATGGGACTTTTTCTAAAATGATCAGCATTACATGATGTTGATCCTAGTCAAAAATCGTTTTGATTCAACGTTAAACATGGCTGCCAGCGGCCATCTTTGTTTACATAGAGTTATATAGTAAAAACTTGTAGCGATTACTCCTCTGAAACTACTTGGCGGATTGTCATGAAACTTTACAGGAATGTTGCTCTTGATGTCTAATTGATCCTATCAAAATTTCAGGTCGGCCGGAAATTCAAGATGGCCGTCACAGCTAAAAATAGATTTTTAAAAAATAAGTTTGTAGCGACTACTTCTTGAAAACTATAAGTGATATTGATATGGGACTTTTTCTAAAATGATCAGCATGACATGATGTAGATCCTTGTGGAAAATTATTTTGATTCGACGTTAAACATGGCTGCCAGTGGCCATCTTTGGTTACATAGAGTTATATAGTAAAAACTTGTAGCGACTACTCCTCTGAAACTACTTGACGGATGTTCATGAAACTTCACAGGAATGTTGCTCTTGATGTCTAGTTGATCCTAGAAAAATTTCAGGTCGGCCGGAAATTCGTGATGGCCGCCACAGCTAAAAATAGATTTAAAATAAATAAGTTTGTAGCGACTACTTCTTCAAAACAATAAGAGATATTGATATGGGACTTTTTCTAAAATGATCAGTATGACATGATGTTGGTCCTTGTCGAAAATCGTTTTGATTTGACCTTAAACATGGCTGCTTTGTTTACATAGAGTTATATAATGAAAACTTGTAGCGACTACTTCTTTGAAACTACCTGACGGATTTTCATGAAACTTCACAGGAATGTTGCTCTTAATGTCTTATTGATCTTAGCAAAATTTCAGGTTGGCCGGAAATTCAAGATGGCCGCAACGGTTAAAAATAGATTTTCAAAAAACAAGTCTGTAGCGACTACTTCCTGAAATCAAAATCAATCAGTAGAGCTTCAAGGTCATTGACCTCTTGTTTTTCTTGGCCTGTAGATATGACCAATAATAATGCTACAAAGTCATTTGTAAACAAAGTCGGTGATAAAAATAAAGCAAATATAGATGGGAACATACTTTTACAGGCTATCGAAAATTGTTCTCATTTCAATGAAAAGGGAGGTAATTACGAAATTTGTAATGTATTTGTTTGAGAATAACAATCTTTTGTGAACACATTTCAGCATTTTTTTTAAACAATGACAGAATGGGCAATTGTTGGTAATGCAAAAAATTAAATGTGTTCAAAGTAATACGTTTGTATAATGAAAGACGTTTTTAATATATGGGAGGTTACTCCGATACTTCGCTTAGAAAGCAATAAAATAACTTCTTTTTGGGAAAATTGCGTCCTTATCTAGCATTACTAATGTCTTTAAACAATTATATCAATGTTCATATGTTTAATCTATGTCCCTGAACCGCCGTGCTTCACTTTTTTTGTTTAGTATATGTCTAGTATCAAAAAAAAAAGGGTTATGGTTAACTTCTAGAAAATATTGGCTGTCTTTTGGGCTTTTATACTTCAACAGTGACATATAAGAGAAATGTTTTCCTCTCATTTTAAAGGAAACTGTGAGATACTCTGTCCATATTTATTGTGAATATGTCTGGTATCACACTACATGTTAAGTTTGTTTTTAGCTCTACTGATCAGAGATCAGCAGAGCTTATGCCGTGGTGTGTCGTCCGTCTGTCCGTCTGTCCCCATGTTGATGTGAAATCCAAGATGGCCGCCAGATCTAAAAATAGGTTTTTAAAAAACAAGTTTGTAGCGACTTCTTCATGAAAACTATAAGTGATAATGATATGGGACTTTTTCTAAAATGATCAGCATGACATGATGTTGGTCCTTGTCGAAAATTGTTTTGATTCGACGTTAAACATGGCTGCCAGCGGCCATCTTTGTTTACATAGAGTTATATAATGAAAACTTGTAGCAACTACTCCTCTGTAACTACTTGACGGATTTTCATGAAACTTCACAGGAATGTTGCTCTTGATGTCTAATTGATCCTAGCAAAATTTCAGGTCGGCCGGAAATTCAAGATGGCCGCCACGGCTAAAAATAGATTTTTAAAAAAGAAGTTTGTAGCGACTACGTCTTGAAAACTATTAAGTGATATTGATATGGGACTTTTTGTAAAATGATCAGCATGACATGATGGTTATAAGATTCAAACATTATTTTGATTTGACGTTAAACATGGCTGCCAGTGGCCATCTTTGTTTACATAGAGTTATATAATGAAAACTTGTAGCGACTACTACTCTGAAACTACTTGACGGATTTTCATGAAACTTCACAGGAATGTTGCTCTTGATGTCTAATTGATCCTAGCAAAATTTCAGGTCGCCCGGAAATTCAAGATGGCTGCCATGGCTAAAAATAGATTTTCAAAATACAAGTTTGTAGCGACTACTACTTGAAAACTATAAGTGATATTGATATGGGACTTTTTGTAAAATGATCAGCATGACATGATGTTGGTCCTTGTCAAAAATTGTTTTGATTCAACGTTAAACATGGCTGCCAGAAGCCATCTTTGTTTACATAGTTATATAGTAAAAACTTGTAGCGACTAATCCTTTGAAACTACTTGGCAGATTTTCATGAAACTTTACAGGAATGTTGCTCTTAATGTTTAATTGATCCTAGCAAAATTTCAGATCGGCAAGAAATTCAAGATGGCCGAAACAGCTAAAATTAGATTATTTAAAAAAGAAGTTTGTAGCGACTACGTCTTGAAAACTATAAGTGATATTGATATGGGACTTTTTGTAAAATGATCAGCATGACATGATGGTTATCAGAGTCAAACATTATTTTGATTCGACGTTAAACATGGCTGTCAGCAGCCATCTTTGTTTACATAGAGTTATATAATGAAAACTTGTAGCGACTATTCCTGTGAAACTACTTGACGGATTTTCATGAAACTTCACAGGAATGTTGCTCTTGATGTCTAATTGATCCTAGCAAAATTTCAGGTCGGCCGCCACGGCTAAAAATAATTTTTAAAAAAACAAGTCTGTAGCGACTACTTCCTGAAATCAAAATCAATCAGTACAGCTTCAAGGTCATTGACCTCTTGTTTAATTTTATAAGAGCTACTCCTTGGCATTTTCCATAGTGCCTCAGCTCCATAGTGCCTCAGCTATAGGGCCTCAGCTATATTGACCATAATCACCCCTCATTTCTTGGCTCTCTTTTATACCAGCATTTGTCATTTTGTTGATAATTACTATTGTGATTAGTCCAATGTTAGCGGTCATGTAGGACAAAAAATATTGCGTTTTGTAAAATGTTGTTATATATTGCAACTTGTTAAAAAAAGTTGTGACATATTGTAATTATAGATGGTTTATAATGCAAGAAAAGAATCAAATAATGAAAAATGTTTAATAAAAAAGTTAATGCGTATTTTAAATGGAACTGTAACCATGTGAGAAAGATGACAGTGTACCGTATTTCCCCTAATAGTAGCGCATAGCGCAGTGCAAAGGGGGCGCTCTTATTGTGGTTCACAAATTTTCAATATCTTTCCCCGACTGTTTCCTTATAGAATTACTGTACGGCGATCTTTTACTATAACCGGCATTGACTTAACCTAAACCCGACTGTATTCTGAGTATATCACTGTCGTCACTCTGTATCTGTATGATACACAATTCCGTCGAACTTGACGATTACAACACGGGTTGGTTGCTTGTGAATTAATAATAATAAAAGATAAACTAAATGGTAAATGGAAAGAAAGGAGATAAATAAAAGCGGTAATTTGTATTGATGATGATAACGCTTTAAGGTTCATGTCTTAGTAAAAAAACTCCCATAATCAAATCCATTAGCGGTAAAGTCAATATTTTTTTTTTTTTTCAGGAACTTGGGATTTTTGAAGAAGGTATAAGATTTCTTTATTAGGGAAGGCGCTACTAATAGGGGAAATAATAAATGAGGGGTTCATTATTAGAATAAGTCATTAAGTAATGAAGTATTTTCATGCAGTCATGAAGCCTATCATGCAGTAATATGACCTATGGTGTTAAATGAGTTAAGTTTGGTTAAAATCAATTGAGAGGTTTGTACAGTAACATTTTAAATTAAATCCATTGATGGTATATTTGGCTTATTTCTTGGGGGGGTGGGAATTAAAAGCAATCTTAATACTAACTTTGACCTTACTTGTTTGTTTTCAACTGTAATGTCTTAATTATTACTTCCATTTGTGACACCCCATTGGTACTAAATTTCTATAAATTAGGAGAGAGAAAAATGGGGAGAGGTTTTCAAAATAGAAATGGTTGTGATCTCATAAGGGATGTCAACTGTATTTCCCCTAATATTATTAGTAGTGCGCTGGGCACTATGCAAAATGCAACTGAGTCACTCTTATAAAACTCAAACAAAGCCTGGTTATTAGATCGGCAAATGTCGCTGGGCAGGTGGGCAGGGGTCAGTGGGTTCAAGATCAAAGTTTCTTTCACTAACAATACTTTTCGCTGAATAACTTTTGTTAGGAGTGAGGTATTGCAACGAAACTTCCTGGGTAGTTACTATGGAAAGGAAGGTTAGGATTGCAAAAGGGGTCACTGGGATCAAGGTCCCTGTTGCTAACGATATTGAAATGGTTTCCGCTCAATAACTTTTTTTATGAGAGGTATTGAGATGCAAACTTGGGTTGATTATATAAAAGGAAGTTTGGGATTGCATTTGGGATAACTGGTTCAAGGTCAAGGTCGCTGTTACTGAACATAGTCTATAGCTTGTAGATTTATACTCATTGAAATGTTACAAACGATGAAGGTAGATTTATTAGAGCCAACGAGTCTTGTGATATGAAGTTGGAAGATAAAAAGTGAGAAGTTACAGGTGAATGCAGAAAAACAGAATGGAAGAGATTATTTATTTACACTCCGGTTACAGGCATGAGATGTACAACATGGGTAACAATGATGAGCGATACATGTATACAATATAAACTAATAGTGGGCATTATTATTATATAAACCTACAGACAAAATGCAAAGTAAGTCTATTGTTTAAACAAAAATAAAGTTTTGAATATATGTTTTCCAGTTATAAAATATGTTCCCATTGTACACCTGTCCGCTGGAGGTGAAGGTTTTGTACATCTGTCCGCTGGAGGTGAGGGTTTTGTACACAATTTCCGCTGGAGGTGAGGGTTTTGTACACAATGTCCGCTGGAGGTGAAGGTTTTGTACACCTGTCCGCTGGATTGAGGGGTTTGTACACCTGTCCGCTGGAGGTGAGTGTTTTGTACACAATGTCCACTGGAGGTGAGGGTTTTGTACACCTGTCCGCTGGAGGTGAGGGTTTTGTACACGACGTCCACTGGAGGTGAGGGTTTTGTACACCTGTCCGCTGGAGGTGAGGGTTTTGTACACAATGTCCACTGGAGGTGAGGGTTTTGTACACAATGTCCACTGGAGGTGAGGGTTTTGTACACAATTTCCACTGGATGTGAGGGTTTTGTACACAATGTCCGCTGGAGGTGAGGGTTTGTACACAACGTCTGCTGGAGGTGAGGGTTTTGTACACAATGTTCACTGGAGGTGAAGGTTTTGTATACAATGTCCACTGAAGTTGAAGGTTTTGTACATCTGTACACCTGTCTGCTGGATTGAGGGGTTTGTACACCTGTCCGCTGGAGGTTAGTGTTTTGTACAGAATGTCCACTGGAGGTCGAGGGTTTTGTACACCTGTCCGCTGGAGGTGAGGGTTTTGTACACAATGTCCACTGGAGGTGAGGGTTTTGTACACGATGTCCACTGAAGATGAGGGTTTTGTACACGATGTCCACTGGAGGTGAGGGTTTTGTACACAATGTCCACTGGAGGTGAGGGTTTTGTACACAATGTCCACTGGAGGTGAGGGTTTTATACACAATGTCCACTGGATGTGAGGGTTTTGTACACCTGTCTGCTGGAGTGAGGGTTTTGTACACAATGTCCACTGAAGGTGAAGGTTTTGTACACCTGTCCGCTGGAGGTGAGGGTTTGTACACAATACAATGTCCACTGAAGGTGAGGGTTTGTACACAATGTCCGCTGGAGGTGAGGGGTTTTGTACACCTGTCTGCTGGAGGTGAGGGTTTTGTACACAACGTCTGCTGGAGGTGAGGGTTTTGTACACAATGTCCACTAAAGGTGAAGGTTTTGTACACCTGTCCGCTGGAGGTGAAGGTTTTGTACATCTGTCCGCTGGAGGTGAGGGTTTTGTACACAATGTCCGCTGGAGGTGAGGGTTTTGTACACAATGTCCGCTGAAGGTGAGGGTTTTGTACACCTGTCCGCTGGAGTGAGGGGTTTGTACACCTGTCCGCTGGAGGTGAGTGTTTTGTACACAATGTCCACTGGAGGTGAGGGTTTTGTACACCTGTCCGCTGGAGGTGAGGGTTTTGTACACAATGTCCACTGAAGGTTAGGGTTTTGTACACAATGTCCACTGAAGATGAGGGTTTTGTACACAATGTCCACTGGAGGTGAGGGTTTTGTACACAATGTCCACTGGATGTGAGGGTTTTGTACACAATGTCCGCTGGAGGTGAGGGGTTTTGTACACCTGTCTGCTGGAGGTGAGGGTTTTGTACACAACGTCTGCTGGAGGTGAAGGTTTTGTACACAATGTTCACTGGAGGTGAAGGTTTTGTATACAATGTCCACTGGAGGTGAAGGTTTTGTACATCTGTCCGCTGGAGTAGAGGGTTTTGTACACAATGTCCGCTGGAGGTGAGGGTTTTGTACACAATGTCTGCTGGAGGTGAGGGGTTTGTACACCTGTCCGCTGGAGTGAGGGGTTTGTACACCTGTCCGCTAGAGGTGAGGGATTTGTACACAATGTCCACTGGAGGATGTCCGCTGAAGGTGAGGGTTTTGTACACAATGTCCGCTGGAGGTGAGGGTTTTGTACACAATTTCCGCTGGAGGTGAGGGTTTTGTACACAATGTCCACTGGGGGTGAGGGTTTTGTACACCTGTCCACTGGAGGTGAGGGTTTTGTACACCTGTCCACTGTCCGCTGGAGGTGAGGGTTTTGTACACAATATCCGCTGTAGGTGAGGGTTTGTACACAATGTCTGCTGGAGGTGAGGGGTTTGTACACCTGTCCGCTGGAGTGAGGGGTTTGTACACCTGTCCGCTGGAGGTGAGGGATTTGTACACAATGTCCACTGGAGGATGTCCGCTGAAGGTGAGGGTTTTGTACACAATTTCCGCTGGAGGTGAGGGTTTTGTACACAATGTCCACTGGAGGTGAGGGTTTTGTACACCTGTCCACTGGAGGTGAGGGTTTTGTACACAATGTCCACTGGAGGTGAGGGTTTTGTACACGATGTCCACTGAAGATGAGGGTTTTGTACACAATGTCCACTGGAGGTGAGGTTTTTGTACACAATGTCCACTGGAGGTGAGGGGTTTTGTACACCTGTCTGCTGGAGGTGAGGGTTTTGTACACGATGTCCACTGAAGATGAGGGTTTTGTACACGATGTCCACTGGAGGTGTGGGTTTTGTACACAATGTCCACTGGAGGTGAGGGTTTTGTTCACAATGTCCGCTGGAGGTGAGGGGTTTTGTACACCTGTCTGCTGGAGGTGAGGGTTTTGTACACGATGTCCACTGAAGATGAGGGTTTTGTACACGATGTCCACTGAAGATGAGGTTTTGTACACAATGTCCACTGGAGGTGAGGGTTTTGTACACAATGTCCACTGGAGTGAAGGTTTTGTACACAATGTCCACTGGAGGTGAGGATTTTGTACACAATGTCCGCTGGAGGTGAGGGTTTTGTACACCTGTCCGCTGGAGGTGAGGGTTTTGTACACAATGTCCACTGGAGGTGAGGTTTTTTTCACAATGTCCACTGGAAATGAAGGTTTTGAACACCTGTCCGCTGGAGGTGAGGGTTTTGTACACAATGTCCACTGGAGGTGAGGGTTTTGTACACAATGTCCACTGGAGTGAAGGTTTTGTACACAATGTCCACTGGAGGTGAGGGTTTTGTACACAATGTCCGCTGGAGGTGAAGGTTTTGTACACCTGTCCGCTGGAGGTGAGGGCTTTGTACACAATGTCCACTGAAGGTTAGGGTTTTGTACACAATGTCCACTGGAGGTGAAGGTTTTGAACACCTGTCCGCTGGAGGTGAGGGTTTTGTACACAATGTCCACTGGAGGTGAGGGTTTTGTACACAATGTCCACTGGAGTTGAGGATTTTGTACACAATGTCCGCTGGAGGTAAGGGTTTTGTACACCTGTCCGCTGGAGGTGAGGGTTTTGTACACAATGTCCATTGGAGATGAGAGTTTTGTACACAATGTCCACCGGAGGTGAAGTTTTGTACACAATGTCTGCTGGAGGAGAGGGTTTTGTACACCTGTCCGCTGGAGTGAGGGGTTTGTACACCTGTCCGCTGGAGGTGAGGGGTTTGTACAAAATGTCTGCTGGAGGTGAGGTGTTTGTACACAATGTCCACTGGAGGTGAAGGTTTTGAACACCTGTCTGCTGGAGGTGAGGGTTTTGTACACAATGTCCACTGGAGGTGAGGGTTTTGTACACAATGTCCACTCGAGTGAAGGTTTTGTACACAATGTCCACTGGAGGTGAGGATTTTGTACACAATGTCCACTGGAGGTGAAGGTTTTGAACACCTGTCGGCTGGAGGTGAGGGTTTTGTATACAATGTCCACTGGAGGTGAGGGTTTTGTACACAATGTTCACTGGAGTGAAGGTTTTGTACACAATGTCCACTGGAGGTGAGGATTTTGTACACAATGTCCGCTGGAGGTGAGGGTTTTGTACACCTGTCCGCTGGAGGTGAGGGTTTTGTACACAATGTCCACTGGAGGTGAGGGTTTTGTACACAATGTCCACTGGAGGTAAGGGTTTTGTACACAATGTCCACTGGAGTGAAGGTTTTGTACACAATGTCCACTGGAGGTGAGGATTTTGTACACAATGTCCGCTGGAGGTGAAGGTTTTGTACACCTGTCCGCTGGAGGTGAGGGTTTTGTACACAATGTCCACTGAAGGTTAGGGTTTTGTACACAATGTCCACTGGAGGTGAGGGTTTTGTACACGATGTCCACTGAAGATGAGGGTTTTGTACACGATGTCCACTGGAGGTGAGGGTTTTGTACACAATATCCACTGGAGGTGAGGGTTTTGTACACAATGTCCACTGGAGGTGAGGGTTTTGTACACCTGTCTGCTGGAGTGAGGGTTTTGTACACAATGTCCACTGAAGGTGAAGGTTTTGTACACCTGTCCGCTGGAGGTGAGGGTTTGTACACAATGTCCACTGAAGGTGAGGGTTTTGTACACAATGTCTGCTGGAGGTGAGGGGTTTTGTACACCTGTCTGCTGGAGTTGAGGGTTTTGTACACAACGTCTGCTGGAGGTGAGGGTTTTGTACACAATGTCCACTGAAGGTGAAGGTTTTGTACACCTGTCCGCTGGAGGTGAAGGTTTTGTACATCTGTCCGCTGGAGGTGAGGGTTTTGTACACAATGTCCGCTGGAGGTGAGGGTTTTGTACACAATGTCCGCTGGAGGTGAGGGTTTTGTACACCTGTCCGCTGGAGTGAGGGGTTTGTACACCTGTCCGCTGGAGGTGAGGGTTTTGTACACAATGTCCACTGGAGGTGAGGGTTTTGTACACCTGTCCGCTGGAGGTGAGGGTTTTGTACACAATGTCCACTGAAGGTTAGGGTTTTGTACACAATGTCCACTGGAGGTGAGGGTTTTGTACACAATGTCCACTGGAGGTGAGGGTTTTGTACACAATGTCCACTGGAGGTGAGGGTTTTGTACACAATGTCCACTGGAGGTGAGGGTTTTGTACACAATGTCCACTGGATGTGAGGGTTTTGTACACAATGTCCGCTGGAGGTGAGGGGTTTTGTACACCTGTCTGCTGGAGGTGAGGGTTTTGTACACAACGTCTGCTGGAGGTGAGGGTTTTGTACACAATGTTCACTGGAGGTGAAGGTTTTGTATACAATGTCCACTGGAGGTGAAGGTTTTGTACATCTGGAGGTGAGGGTTTTGTACACAATGTCCGCTGGAGGTGAGGGTTTTGTACACAATGTCTGCTGGAGGTGAGGGGTTTGTACACCTGTCCGCTGGAGTGAGGGGTTTGTACACCTGTCCGCTGGAGGTGAGGGATTTGTACACAATGTCCACTGGAGGATGTCCGCTGAAGGTGAGGGTTTTGTACACAATGTCCGCTGGAGGTGAGGGTTTTGTACACAATTTCCGCTGGAGGTGAGGGTTTTGTACACAATGTCCACTGGAGGTGAGGGTTTTGTACACCTGTCAACTGGAGGTGAGGGTTTTGTACACCTGTCCACTGGAGGTGAGGGTTTTGTACACAATGTCCACTGGAAGTGAAGGTTTTGAACACCTGTCCGCTGGAGGTGAGGGTTTTGTACACAATGTCCACTGGAGGTGAAGGTTTTGTACACCTGTCCGCTGGAGGTGAGGGTTTTGTACACAGTCAACTGGAGGTGAGGGTTTTTTACACAATGTCCACTGGAGGTGAGGGTTTTGTAGACCTGTCCGCTTGAGGTGAGAGTTTTGTACACAATGTCCACTGGAGGTGAGGGTTTTGTACACGATGTCCACTGAAGATGAGGGTTTTGTACACAATGTCCACTGGAGGTGTGGGTTTTGTACACGATGTCCACTGGAGGTGTGGGTTTTGTACACAATGTCCACTGGAGGTGAGAGTTTTGTACACAATGTCCATTGGAGGTGAGGGTTTTGTACACCTGTCCGCTGGAGGTGAGGGTTTTGTACACAATGTCCACTGGAGGTGAGGGTTTTGTACACGATGTCCACTGAAGATGAGGGTTTTGTACACAATGTCCACTGGAGGTGAGGTTTTTGTACACAATGTCCACTGGAGGTGAGGGTTTTGTACACAATGTCCGCTGGAGGTGAGGGGTTTTGTACACCTGTCTGCTAGAGGTGAGGGTTTTGTACACGATGTCCACTGAAGATGAGGGTTTTGTACACAATGTCCACTGGAGGTGAGGGTTTTGTACACGATGTCCACTGGAGGTGTGGGTTTTGTACACAATGTCCACTGGAGGTGAGGGTTTTGTACACAATGTCCACTGGAGGTGAGGGTTTTGTACACCTGTCCGCTGGAGGTGAGGGTTTTGTACACAATGTCCACTGGAGGTGAGGGTTTTGTACACGATGTCCACTGAAGATGAGGTTTTGTACACAATGTCCACTGGAGGTGAGGGTTTTGTACACAATGTCTACTGGAGGTGAGGGTTTTGTACACAATGTCCACTGGAGGTGAGGGTTTTGTACACAATGTCCACTGCAGGTGAGGGTTTTGTACACAATGTCCACTGGATGTGAGGGTTTTGTACACCTGTCTGCTGGAGTGAGGGTTTTGTACACAATGTCCACTGAAGGTGAAGGTTTTGTACACCTGTCCGCTGGAGGTGAGGGTTTGTACACAATGTCCACTGGAGGTGAGGGTTTTGTACACAATGTCCGCTGGAGGTGAGGGGTTTTGTACATCTGTCTGCTGGAGGTGAGGGTTTTGTACACAACGTCTGCTGGAAGTGAGGGTTTTGTACACAATATTCACTGGAGGTGAAGGTTTTGTACACAATGTCCACTGGAGGTGAAGGTTTTGTACATCTGTCCGCTGGAGGTGAGGGTTTTGTACACAATGTCCGCTGGAGGTGAGGGTTTTATACACAATGTCTGCTGGAGGTGAGGGGTTTGTACACCTGTCCGCTGGAGTGAGGGGTTTGTACACCTGTCCGCTGGAGGTGAGGGATTTGTACACAATGTCCACTGGAGGATGTCCGCTGGAGGTGAGGGTTTTGTACACAATGTCCACTGGAGGTGAGTGTTTTGTACACCATGTCCACTGGTGGAGGTGAGGGTTTTGTACACAATGTCCACTGGAGGTGAGGTGTTTGTACACAATGTCCACTGGAGGTGAAGGTTCTGAACACCTGTCTGCTGGAGGTGAGGGTTTTGTACACAATGTCCACTGGAGGTGAGGGTTTTGTACACAATGTCCACTCGAGTGAAGGTTTTGTACACAATGTCCACTGGAGGTGAGGATTTTGTACACAATGTCCACTGGAGGTGAAGGTTTTGAACACCTGTCCGCTGGAGGTGAGGGTTTTGTATACAATGTCCACTGGAGGTGAGGGTTTTGTACACTGTCCACTGGAGTGAAGGTTTTGTACACAATGTCCACTGGAGGTGAGGATTTTGTACACAATGTCCGCAGGAGGTGAGGGTTTTGTACACCTGTCCGCTGGAGGTGAGGGTTTTGTACACAATGTCCACTGGAGGTGAGGGTTTTGTACACAATGTCCACTGGAGGTGAGGGTTTTGTACACAATGTCCACTGGAGTGAAGGTTTTGTACACAATGTCCACTGGAGGTGAGGATTTTGTACACAATGTCCGCTGGAGGTGAAGGATTTGTACACCTGTCCGCTGGAGGTGAGGGTTTAGTACACAATGTCCACTGAAGGTTAGGGTTTTGTACACAATGTCCACTGGAGGTGAGGGTTTTGTACACGATGTCCACTGAAGATGAGGGTTTTGTACACGATGTCCACTGGAGGTGAGGGTTTTGTACACAATGTACACTGGAGGTGAGGGTTTTGTACACAATGTCCACTGGAGGTGAGGGTTTTGTACACCTGTCTGCTGGAGTAAGGGTTTTGTACACAATGTCCACTGAAGGTGAAGGTTTTGTACACCTGTCCGCTGGAGGTGAGGGTTTGTACACAATGTCCACTGAAGGTGAGGGTTTTGTACACAATGTCCGCTGGAGGTGAGGGGTTTTGTACACCTGTCTGCTGGAGGTGAGGGTTTTGTACACAACGTCTGCTGGAGGTGAGGGTTTTGTAAACAATGTCCACTGAAGGTGAAGGTTTTGTACACCTGTCCGCTGGAGGTGAAGGTTTTGTACATCTGTCCGCTGGAGGTGAGGGTTTTGTACACAATGTCCGCTGGAGGTGAGGGTTTTGTACACAATGTCCGCTGGAGGTGAGGGTTTTGTACACCTGTCCGCTGGAGTGAGGGGTTTGTACACCTGTCCGCTGGAGGTGTGTGTTTTGTACACAATGTCCACTGGAGGTGAGGGCTTTGTACACCTGTCCGCTGGAGGTGAGGGTTTTGTACACAATGTCCACTGAAGGTTAGGGTTTTGTACACAATGTCCACTGAAGATGAGTGTTTTGTACACAATGTCCACTGGAGGTGAGGGTTTTGTACACAATGTCCACTGGAGGTGAGGGTTTTGTACACAATGTCCACTGGAGGTGAGGGTTTTGTACACGATGTCCACTGAAGATGAGGGTTTTGTACACAATGTCCACTGGAGGTGAGGTTTTTGTACACAATGTCCACTGGAGGTGAGGGTTTTGTACACAATGTCCGCTGGAGGTGAGGGGTTTTGTACACCTGTCTGCTGGAGGTGAGGGTTTTGTACACGATGTCCACTGAAGATGAGGGTTTTGTACACAATGTCCACTGGAGGTGAGGGTTTTGTACACGATGTCCACTGGAGGTGTGGGTTTTGTACACAATGTCCACTGGAGGTGAGGGTTTTGTACACAATGTCCACTGGAGGTGAGGGTTTTGTACACCTGTCCGCTGGAGGTGAGGGTTTTGTACACAATGTCCACTGGAGGTGAGGGTTTTGTACACGATGTCCACTGAAGATGAGGTTTTGTACACAATGTCCACTGGAGGTGAGGGTTTTGTACACAATGTCTACTGGAGGTGAGGGTTTTGTACACAATGTCCACTGGAGGTGAGGGTTTTGTACACAATGTCCACTGCAGGTGAGGGTTTTGTACACAATGTCCACTGGATGTGAGGGTTTTGTACACCTGTCTGCTGGAGTGAGGGTTTTGTACACAATGTCCACTGAAGGTGAAGGTTTTGTACACCTGTCCGCTGGAGGTGAGGGTTTGTACACAATGTCCACTGGAGGTGAGGGTTTTGTACACAATGTCCGCTGGAGGTGAGGGGTTTTGTACATCTGTCTGCTGGAGGTGAGGGTTTTGTACACAACGTCTGCTGGAAGTGAGGGTTTTGTACACAATATTCACTGGAGGTGAAGGTTTTGTACACAATGTCCACTGGAGGTGAAGGTTTTGTACACAATGTCCGCTGGAGGTGAGGGTTTTATACACAATGTCTGCTGGAGGTGAGGGGTTTGTACACCTGTCCGCTGGAGTGAGGGGTTTGTACACCTGTCCGCTGGAGGTGAGGGATTTGTACACAATGTCCACTGGAGGATGTCCGCTGGAGGTGAGGGTTTTGTACACAATGTCCACTGGAGGTGAGTGTTTTGTACACCATGTCCACTGGTGGAGGTGAGGGTTTTGTACACAATGTCCACTGGAGGTGAGGTGTTTGTACACAATGTCCACTGGAGGTGAAGGTTCTGAACACCTGTCTGCTGGAGGTGAGGGTTTTGTACACAATGTCCACTGGAGGTGAGGGTTTTGTACACAATGTCCACTCGAGTGAAGGTTTTGTACACAATGTCCACTGGAGGTGAGGATTTTGTACACAATGTCCACTGGAGGTGAAGGTTTTGAACACCTGTCCGCTGGAGGTGAGGGTTTTGTATACAATGTCCACTGGAGGTGAGGGTTTTGTACACTGTCCACTGGAGTGAAGGTTTTGTACACAATGTCCACTGGAGGTGAGGATTTTGTACACAATGTCCGCAGGAGGTGAGGGTTTTGTACACCTGTCCGCTGGAGGTGAGGGTTTTGTACACAATGTCCACTGGAGGTGAGGGTTTTGTACACAATGTCCACTGGAGGTGAGGGTTTTGTACACAATGTCCACTGGAGTGAAGGTTTTGTACACAATGTCCACTGGAGGTGAGGATTTTGTACACAATGTCCGCTGGAGGTGAAGGATTTGTACACCTGTCCGCTGGAGGTGAGGGTTTAGTACACAATGTCCACTGGAGGTGAGGGTTTTGTACACGATGTCCACTGAAGATGAGGGTTTTGTACACGATGTCCACTGGAGGTGAGGGTTTTGTACACAATGTCCACTGGAGGTGAGGGTTTTGTACACAATGTCCACTGGAGGTGAGGGTTTTGTACACCTGTCTGCTGGAGTAAGGGTTTTGTACACAATGTCCACTGAAGGTGAAGGTTTTGTACACCTGTCCGCTGGAGGTGAGGGTTTGTACACAATGTCCACTGAAGGTGAGGGTTTTGTACACAATGTCCGCTGGAGGTGAGGGGTTTTGTACACCTGTCTGCTGGAGGTGAGGGTTTTGTACACAACGTCTGCTGGAGGTGAGGGTTTTGTAAACAATGTCCACTGAAGGTGAAGGTTTTGTACACCTGTCCGCTGGAGGTGAAGGTTTTGTACATCTGTCCGCTGGAGGTGAGGGTTTTGTACACAATGTCCGCTGGAGGTGAGGGTTTTGTACACAATGTCCGCTGGAGGTGAGGGTTTTGTACACCTGTCCGCTGGAGTGAGGGGTTTGTACACCTGTCCGCTGGAGGTGTGTGTTTTGTACACAATGTCCACTGGAGGTGAGGGCTTTGTACACCTGTCCGCTGGAGGTGAGGGTTTTGTACACAATGTCCACTGAAGGTTAGGGTTTTGTACACAATGTCCACTGAAGATGAGTGTTTTGTACACAATGTCCACTGGAGGTGAGGGTTTTGTACACAATGTCCACTGGAGGTGAGGGTTTTGTACACAATGTCCACTGGAGGTGAGGGTTTTGTACACAATGTCCACTGGAGGTGAGGGTTTTGTACACAATGTCCACTGGATGTGAGGGTTTTGTACACAATGTCCGCTGGAGGTGAGGGGTTTTGTACACCTGTCTGCTGGAGGTGAGGGTTTTGTACACAACGTCTGCTGGAGGTGAGGGTTTTGTACACAATGTTTACTGGAGGTGAAGGTTTTGTATACAATGTCCACTGGAGGTGAAGGTTTTGTACATCTGTCCGCTGGAGGTGAGGGTTTTGTACACAATGTCCGCTGGAGGTGAGGGTTTTGTACACAATGTCTGCTGGAGGTGAGGGGTTTGTACACCTGTCCGCTGGAGTGAGGGGTTTGTACACCTGTCCGCTGGAGGTGAGGGATTTGTACACAATGTCCACTGGAGGATGTCCGCTGAAGGTGAGGGTTTTGTACACAATGTCCGCTGGAGGTGAGGGTTTTGTACACAATTTCCGCTGGAGGTGAGGGTTTTGTAGACAATGTCCACTGGAGGTGAGGGTTTTGTACACCTGTCCACTGGAGGTGAGGGTTTTGTACACCTGTCCACTGGAGGTGAGGGTTTTGTACACAGTGTCCACTGGAAGTGAAGGTTTTGAACACCTGTCCGCTGGAGGTGAGGGTTTTTGTACACAATGTCCACTGGAGGTGAAGGTTTTGTACACTGTCCGCTGGAGGTGAGGGTTTTGTACACAGTCAACTGGAGGTGAGGGTTTTTTACACAATGTCCACTGGAGGTGAGGGTTTTGTACACCTGTCCGCTTGAGGTGAGAGTTTTGTACACAATGTCCACTGGAGGTGAGGGTTTTGTACACGATGTCCACTGAAGATGAGGGTTTTGTACACAATGTCCACTGGAGGTGTGGGTTTTGTACACGATGTCAACTGGAGGTGTGGGTTTTGTACACAATGTCCACTGGAGGTGAGTGTTTTGTACATAATGTCCACTGGAGGTGAGGTTTTTGTACAGCTGTCCGCTGGAGGTGAGGGTTTTGTACACAATGTCCACTGGAGGTGAGGGTTTTGTACACGATGTCCACTGAAGATGAGGGTTTTGTACACAATGTCCACTGGAGGTGAAGGGTTTTGTACACCTGTCTGCTGGAGGTGAGGGTTTTGTACACGATGTCCACTGAAGATGAGGGTTTTGTACACAATGTCCACTGGAGGTGTGGGTTTTGTACACAATGTCCACTGGAGGTGAGGGTTTTGTACACAATGTCCACTGGAGGTGAGGGTTTTGTACACCTGTCCGCTGGAGGTGAGGGTTTTGTACACAATGTCCACTGGAGGTGAGGGTTTTGTACACGATGTCCACTGGAGGTAAGGGTTTTGTACACAATGTCCACTGGAGGTGAGGGTTTTGTACACAATGTCCACTGGATGTGAGGGTTTTGTACACCTGTCTGCTGGAGTGAGGGTTTTGTACACAATGTCCACTGAAGGTGAAGGTTTTGTACACCTATCCGCTGGAGGTGAGGGTTTGTACACAATATCCACTGGAGGTGAGGGTTTTGTACACAATGTCCGCTGGAGGTGAGGGGTTTTGTACATCTGTCTGCTGGAGGTGAGGGTTTTGTACACAACGTCTGCTGGAAGTGAGGGTTTTGTACACAATGTTCACTGGAGGTGAAGGTTTTGTACACAATGTCCACTGGAGGTGAAGGTTTTGTACACAATGTCCACTGGAGGTGAAGGTTTTGTACATCTGTTCGCTGGAGGTGAGGGTTTTATACACAATGTCTGCTGGAGGTGAGGGGTTTGTACACCTGTCCGCTGGAGTGAGGGGTTTGTACACCTGTCCGCTGGAGGTGAGGGATTTGTACACAATGTCCACTGGAGGATGTTCGCTGAAGGTGAGGGTTTTGTACACAATGTCCGCTGGAGGTGAGGGTTTTGTACACAATGTCCACTGGAGGTGAGGGTTTTGTACACCTATCCACTGGAGATGAGGGTTTTGTACACCTGTCCACTGGAGGTTAGGGTTTTGTACACAATGTCCACTGGAGTTGAAGGTTTTGAACACCTGTCCGCTGGAGGTGAGGGTTTTGTACACAATGTCCACTGAAGGTGAAGGTTTTGTACACCTGTCCGCTGGAGGTGAGGGTTTTGTACACAATGTCAACTGGAGGTGAGGGTTTTGTACACCTATCCACTGAAGATGAGGGTTTTGTCCACTGGAGGTGAGGGTTTTGTACACAATGTCCACTGGAGGTGAAGGTTTTGAACACCTGTCCGCTGGAGGTGAGGGTTTTGTACACAATGTCCACTGGAGGTGAAGGTTTTGTACACCTGTCCGCTGGAGGTGAGGGTTTTGTACACAATGTCAACTGGAGGTGAGGGTTTTGTACACAATGTCCACTGGAGGTGAGGGTTTTGTACACAATGTCCACTGGAGGTGAGGTGTTTGTACACAATGTCCACTGGAGGTGAAGGTTTTGAACACCTGTCTGCTGGAGGTGAGGGTTTTGTACACAATGTCCACTGGAGGTGAGGGTTTTGTACACAATGTCCACTCGAGTGAAGGTTTTGTACACAATGTCCACTGGAGGTGAGGATTTTGTACACAATGTCCGCTGGAGGTGAGGGTTTTGTACACCTGTCCGCTGGAGGTGAGGGTTTTGTACACAATGTCCTCTGGAGGTGAGGGTTTTGTTCACAATGTCCACTGGAGGTGAGGGTTTTTTTCACAATGTCCACCGGAAATGAAGATTTTGAACACCTGTCCGCTGGAGGTGAGGGTTTTGTACACAATGTCCACTGGAGGTGAGGGTTTTGTACACAATGTCCACTGGAGTGAAGGTTTTTTACACAATGTCCACTGAAGGTGAGGATTTTGTACACAATGTCCACTGGAGGTGAAGGTTTTGAACACCTGTCCGCTTGAGGTGAGGGTTTTGTACACAATGTCCACTGGAGGTGAGGGTTTTGTACACAATGTCCACTGGAGTTG
>JAWPHD010022301.1:0-25529 GCA_037043455.1 Cyrtodaria siliqua
GTAGTATTTTCTCTAGCGAATGTTTTTTGAATAAGAGAAATTAGCTTGTCTTTAATAAGATGATGTGGTAAGGTTGTATATAGTGTAGAAAAGTCATAGGTACTTAATGATGAAACTTGACCTTTATTGAAAATTTTATCAAAAACGTCTCCTGAATTTTTTATAGACAAAAATAATTAATCCCAGAGTTTTCATAAGTTTTATCACAATATAGTTTAACGTGATCTTTAACGGCAGTAAGACAAGAAGTTAAAAGTTTGGAGATGTTTGTTGTCGTGCAGGCACTAGAATTAGAAATAAAGCGAGCCTTATATGGATTTTTATGTAATTTAGGAATCCAGTACATGGTAGGCAGTTTATTTTGCTTATCGCTTACACCAGCCTTGAAAGTAGTGCACCGAGTGATATGTGCGGAAACAACATCATCCTCAGTAGAATTAACTGGAGTATACGAATTGGTGCTGCCGAGTTCCAGAGATAAAACATTGACGTAATGTAGGCGTCAAACAATAATTACATTATTAGCTGCTTTATCTGCAGGAACTAAAACAAATTTATTATGAAATTCCTGAATTCCCGATTTTAGATTACGAAAGGAAAACCTAGGTCTCGGAGGTAGTAAAGAGGGGTTAGCATTATAAAAGTTAATACGTGTATCTATAATTTTAAGAATAGACTTTTTTCAAGTAGAAAGCGAGTTTGGGTCCGCATGTTCTCTACGACACCATTTTATACTAAAATCTTCAATGGAGTGGGCGATCTGGGCACGACAGGCATTAAAATCAATAGTTGAAGGTAATCTATATTTAGGACCTTTCGAAAACAAATGCCGAATACGTTTATCAACAATATCAAAATTACCAGTGATGACATGACCTGCTGGAGCATAGCAAAATGTTGATGTGTTGCATTCACATTCCTTAGGAGTATTAAGTACTATATTAAGGTCAGAAACTATTTTGTTGTAGTTGAAAATAATATTTCTAATAGGCTTTTTATACTTATAACAAATTACAGGACTTTCGGAATTTTTGAAATATTTTGGGATAGAATCAACTACACGAGTATCCCGAAAAATACTAGGCATGTCAATGAAATCAATACCTTTATTAATATATAGTAGTTTTAGTAAATGCCTGACGTGATCAGACTCCTTGTCAATATGGGGTCGGATGAACATGTTGTGTGTAGCTTTGAACTATGGAAGCAGTGTTATACAAGGGATCTGTACGAATTTAGTCGGCTTCCTCGTCGATCAACTTCAGTGAAGAAATAGACAAAGATGTAAGCCGTGAAAGCATAGAGTGCTTTCCAGACTGTTTAAAAATAGTATGTAAATCAGCGACAGAAATAATTACACGCGATTTACGTTTGATGTTACCATTACGCCTAAGACCATGAGACCTAGATTTACGCTTTCGAATAGAAAATATAGAAAAAATGTCAATATTAGGATCTTTAGAAATATTTCCTTCTGGTAAATATTGTCATTAAGGCCGAGTGGATAAGGCGTCTGTAAGTTTTTCATCCACTTAAGTTCTGCAATGTGTCTAGCTTTTATTTGAAGCTTTTAGTAGCATCATTATCAAAAAATAAATATTCAACTGGTTAACAGTTACGTAATTAAAATTATGACCTGACTGACGGAAGTGTTGGTACAAGTAATTTTTTAACTTTTTAGGATTACTTGCATTATATTTGTGTTCACGAAATCGAACTTTTAAGGATCGACCTGTTTGTCCAACATATTGTATACCGCAAAGTGGTGCATTTCAAGTCAGAACATAAATGACGTGAGTAGTACGTCAATCAACATTTGAAGCTAGACATACATTAAACAATCTACCATTAACAGCTGATTTAATGGTGGACTTGCACGATAAAAAATTGCAACAACTGCACCTCTTAGCATTGCACTTATAAATAGAGGGAAACACCCTGCGTCTTGAATGAACTAAATGATTTCTGAAGGAGACTTTACATGGTATTTCCTCAAAACAGGTGATCCTAGAGGAGTTACGGAAACTTTTGAGCCATTATAAAAATCCTAGTAATATTATTAGAAGGAACATGAAACGAGGTTGCCGAATGAAGATTTAAAGGTGTAAGGCGTACATATGGTTTAGTTCTAAGAAATGAAGAGTTATTTTGTGGAATTTGTATTGATGACGCAGAGTGTAACCGAAGAGGTGAAAGATTTATTTTAAAGTTTAGCTAAAAGACTCATAATTGTTTTTATGGAGAGTAATACCATTCTGTGAAAAGCGAAATAAGGGCCAATAAGGATTTATTAGAGATTCGAAATAGAATCATATCAAAGATCCATAAGAAATAATATTAGTAAACTTACGGACTGTTAAAAGAGGTCCAAAACTCACGTCAGTGTCTAATGCAAGATAATGAGGAAAGTTAAGGAAAACCCTAATAAAATGGGCCAAATGTCGATGAGCACAAAACCTTCACACGGTATATGAAACACACGTGTTTAAGGAAAACTGGATCAATGAATGTCATACAATCCCTGTAGGATGTAAAAATAACAATATTGATTGGATGTACGGGGAGACGGACAAAATTGTAGATTACAAAAGATTTCAGAAATTGAAAAAAAGTTAATTACAGAACGAGATATACGTCAGTCACTTTATAAAAAATATAAACGTGGTATTAATATTACAGATGGAATTGACACTACCTTAATATCTGCAGGTGTTATTATGGCTGGGATTGGATTTGTTGTTCCAGTTTTGTTACCTTTAGAAATAGCAGCAATAGTATGTGGAGCTACAGGTGTTTGTATTAATTTTATCAGACGCAAGCTTAATGCAAAAGCTCAAAAACATCATGAAATAAAAACTTTGGCAGAGGCTAAGTTGAATAGCATAAAAAATTTGATATCAAAAGCATTAATTGATGCACAGATATCTGAGCAAGAGTTTAAGATGATTTTGGATGAGTTGAATAAATATTATAGTTTGAAACAGGACACCAAACAAAAGAAAGCTGAAATAAGTGAAGTTCAAAAAAAAGAACTAGTGGAGCAGGGAAAAAAGGAAGCAATGGCAACCTTGCAAAAAAGTCTAAAAAGTGTGTGATGTATTGTTTTAGTAATGTGTATGAGTATGATCCACCACCTTTGTATTCAAGGTCAGAAAATTGTTAATTGAATGTAATTTTGATAACAAATCGACAAATTTGTTTTGTATTAAAGAAACATTTTATAATTTTGATAACTTATAAAAAAAAATAAACTTGCAATCTTCACTACCCCTATTTTAAAAAAGTTTTAATAAATCAAGTAAAATCACCATTTATTATATATGTATTATAGGGTTTTGAGGCGAAACGGAGTGAGAAGAAAATTACAACAGAACCCCTATAATACATATATATCAGTATGATGATGTGTGTCGGTATGATGATGTCGTGTGTCAGTATGATGATGTCGTGTGTTGGTTGGTATGATGATGTCGTGTGTCAGTATGATGATGTCGTGTGTTGGTTGGTATGATGATGTCGTGTGTCAGTATGATGATGTCGTGTGTTGGTTGGTATGATGATGTCGTGTGTCAGTATGATGATGTCGTGTGTCAGTATGATGACATTGTATGTTGACTCGGCCTTCTCCGTATAAATCCAAACAACGGACCTACCTCATCGATTTCTGTAATCTGGTATTTTGAACGGTTACGGAAATCGACAACACAATTCTGGTGCACACCAAGCTAAACGCAAACAGATAATTTCGGCCCTCATTTGCCTAGTTATATCACTAGCAGATTATCGAAAATATTGAATGGCGTTATTCCCACACCGTTATGTGATAAATGACACATCTTATACTTTACGTGTACATGTAAAGCTGTTATTTAAAAAAATCCTGTGATCAGAACTGATTATTTTACTGTCATTTTTCGTTGTATAAATGTGTATGCAATTGGTCTGATTTTCCAAATCAATTTCAAATCTGGCTTAAGTTGATGCAGGCTGGAGTGGGTGGGTTGTCTTTTTTGAAACTAGTAGGAAGTAATTATGTGTTTCAGGGCCCTGTGGTTACAGACAATGGAAACTTCATCCTTGACTGGGTGTTCGATAAACCTGGAGACTGGAATGCCCTCAACACAACGCTTAATCGGATACCAGGTTAATCGTCTTTCCTTTTCTTTGTAAATTATGATGATTGCTAAATGCATCTTATAAGACGAGTTACCATTGTTGGAAGTCATTGGGTGCGTTCAGCGTACTCCCATCGGTTACCGAAAGCACTCTCGGTAACTATCGGTTACCATTGTTAGCTGTTGGTTCGCCGATAGGTAGAAAGTTGGTAACCAATCTTCCTGCGACTCTACACCTGAGGTAGTATTGATGACCGTGTTGTTACCATGGTTGCCAATGGGAGAGCATTGAAAGCACCCAATGAATACCATTACCCAGAATATGATATGCCTGGGATGTGCCTAACTTTATATAGCCCGACTATGTCAGATTTACAAACAGTTGATCTATAACACATTTCACATAAATTATGCATAAATGGATGAACATTTACTCATTTACCTCTCAGCCAAAATTATGTTATTAAAGAGAAATTAACCTGTCAAGTGACGGAAAAAATACACTACAAATCCTTTATCAAAACTCTATCCAGGTATTTAAATCATATAATAATGTATATGTGCTGATTAAAAGTATAGGTTTATATTCCTGGGTTCTTAAAATACCCGTGATTGAATATACGTAAAATGAATTACGAGTTGTCTTAATTCGACACTCCAATTTTGGGTTGTCGTCTGACTGGTTAAAGCCATTTATATCATGTCTGTAGAATTTGAATTCTTAAAAATATATACCGTACACCCTCTGGGGAGTATAACGATGGTTGTGTTCATGCTTCGTTAAATGAAAGGTATAGATATATATTTGATCTGTTATTTACAGGTATTGTAGAGACGGGATTGTTTGTGAATATGGCCAAGAAGGCATACTTTGGACAGCCTGATGGCAGTGTACGAGAACGTGAAGCGCCAAAATGATGGACAGTGATGTGCACAAGACTAACTCACGTTTTAATACTTTGTAATTAGACAACTGGAAAGGATACTAAACACTATACCACTTCTCTGGTTGCTGGGAGCTACAACTTTTTGTTTGAGGGTTTACGGGCAATTTGTCCCAGGGGTGACAGATTTATTTTGAAAGTGAGAAGTATACAATAGACCTAGGTCTTGAGAATGAACTAAAGCTTTGAAATGTACTGGTGTCAGCTGGTTGCATGGAGAGTTGATAAACATGTTAAACTGGCTTCAGGAAAGGAGACAAATCTTCCGAAATTACAGAACGTTAATAATAGTCTGTATTAATAATTTTTGCCCAGGGAGGAAAACGACAAAGTGTATGCTTTTACTATGGCACTTATATGCACTTGTAATTTGAAACCATAGCCAGCTTTTGAGTATTATGGAAAATATATTGGTTACGAGGGCTGTTCATAAATTACATGGACTTGTATAACTTTTGCATTTTAAACGTCATCCGTCGTCTGTCCGTCCGTCGTTAACTTTTCTTCGAACGACTTCTCCTCAGAAACCGCTGGGCTAATTTTGATCAAATCTCACATGGGTGATCCTTCGATGAATGCTTTTTAGATTTGTTAAAATAAGGTCAGCGCGACATCCAAGATGGCCGCCATTACCATGTATGGTCGAAACCTTAAAAAATCTTCTCAAGAACCGCTGGACAAATTTCAACAGTTTTTCTTTTTAAATGGTCGCCAACGCCTAGACTATCAAGTTTGTTCAAATGAAATTCCCGGGGTCAAAAATGGCCGTTTGTATATTGAGGTCATATAGACATATAGGAAAAAACTTTAAAAAATCTTCTCTGAAACCACAAGGCACAGAGTTCTCATGTAATACATGTGGCATCAGCTGATGGTCCTCTACTGAGTTTGTTCACATGTTCATTAAAGGTCTTCATCATGATCCCTGCATTGTTTCAGGTGCTATCTCGCTCGCATCAAAAGAGCAGTGGCAGAAAAACAATAAACGTGGCACCAGCATAAATGGAGTTTCTACGATAGAATTTGCAGCAACTCTGCAGTTCAGGGTGAGAAGGTTCTAGGCCCATTTTCCATATTTTATCTCTATGTACATGGAAGATGAGCCTGGCATGTTCATGCCTGTTAGGCACCATATAACCTTTTCATGTGTTGGTGCGCCTTAAAACCCCAATTCAATTCAAATGCTGACCCTGGGGTCAGATTTGTCCCCGTCCCGGGGGTCAGTTTTACATAGACTTATATAGGATTTTTTTTTTAAAAATCTTCTTCTCGGAAACTACAAGAGCCAGAGGTTTGATATTTTGCATTTACTATAAGCTTATGGTCCTTTACCAAGTTTGTTCAAATGGTGACCCTCGGGTCACATTTGGCCCTGCCCCAAGGGTCACATGTTTTACATAGACATGTATAGGGAAAAACTTAAAAAATCTCTGAAACTGCAAGAGCCAGAGGTTTAATATTTTGCATTTGCTATTAGCTTATGGTCCTCTACCAAGTTTGTTCAAATGGTGACCCAGGGGTCACATTTGGCCCCACCCCGGAGGTCACAGTTTTACATAGGCTTGTAAAGGGAAAAACTGAAAAATGTATTACATGTAGCATCAGGTTATAGTCCTCTACTAAGTTTGTTCAAATGGTGACCCTGGGTTCAAATTTGTTCCCGCCCCGGGGGGTCACAGTTTTACATAGGCTTGTACAGGGAAAAACTGAAAAAAATCTTCTTCTCTGGAACTGCAAGAGCCAGAGGTTTAATATTTTGCATTTGCTATAAGCTTATGGTCCTCTACTAAGTTTGTTCAAATGGTGACCCTGGTGTCAAATTTAGCCGCGCCCCGGGAGTCACAGTTTTACATAGACATATATATATAGGGGGAAAAAAATCTTCTCTGAAACTGCAATTTTAGAGCCAGAGGTTTAATATTTTGCATTTACTATAAGATTATGGTCCTCTACTAAGTTTGTTCAAATGGTGACCCTGGGTTCAAATTTGTTCCCGCCCCGGGGGTCACAGTTTTACATAGGCTTGTACAGGGAAAAACTGAAAAAAATCTTCTTCTCTGGAACTGCAAGAGCCAGAGGTTTAATATTTTGCATTTGCTATAAGCTTATGGTCCTCTACTAAGTTTGTTCAAATGGTGACCCTGGTGTCAAATTTAGCCGCGCCCCGGGAGTCACAGTTTTACATAGACATATATATAGGGGAAAAAAAATCTTCTCTGAAACTGCAATTTTAGAGCCAGAGGTTTAATATTTTGCATTTACTATAAGATTATGGTCCTCTACCAAGTTTGTTCAAATGGTGACTCTGGGGTCACATTTGGCCCCGCCCCAGGGGTCATGTTTTACATAGACTTGTATAGGGAAAAACTTAAAAGATCTTCTTCTCTGAAACTACAAAGCTCTCATATATTACATATAGCCCTGGTGTCACATTTGGCCCTACACTCTAGCACCTTCATTTTGTATTTGATATTTACCAAACTTTGTCAGTGTCTTTATATCAATGTTGTTATACACAACAGAGCCCACATTTCTTGAACAATCTTAACCAAACTTGCACAGATTGTATATGACCATAATATTTCGAAGCAGTTTGATAATGTGCCAGTATTCAGATATGGCCCTTGTTTTATTCGTTTTACGAACAATCAAGACAGAATTGCTGTAGGAGGAGGGAAAAACTAATATTGGAAAAGCCCTTTTTTTATTTCGTTGGAAAGGAAAAGAGAATGAAATGTTCGATTAAAATCTAAGAGGAGGGAGAAAGGAAAAAAATTCCCTGTGGAAAAACAAAATTCCAGTATATATATATAACAATTGGACAATTATATGGAAACTTTTGTTTGAAGTTACAGGTTGTGGGAGTTGTATTTTTTTTTCTACAAATGTTTCTGCTGTAGGAGTTTTGTATTGCTGATGTTTTTGATAATAATGTAAAGAGAAGAAATAATTTGTTGCAGTTTAAAGGGGTTGATGCATTATTTTCAAACACAGTTTATTTTAAAGGGCTCTGAAAAACTTGAAAAAAGCTGAAAGAATTATCAAAATGCAATAAAAAATAAAGGAGATATGACCTATTGAAAATTTTCAAAGAACATAAATGGAGGCGGCCATCTTTGAACGATGACGTCATCGCGTCGTTTTACCATATATGGCATATAGATAAAATGTCTTTTAAAGCAAAGAAAATCACTGCAAATGAAAAATAATACTAAAATGTATACATTTTACATCTGTATATTTATTTTTTAATCAATTTGCAGTAGTATTCTTTGCTTTAAAATACATTTTGTCAATATGCCATATATGGTAAAATGGCGCGATGACGTCATCATTCAAAGATCGCCGCCTCCATTTATGTTCTTTGAACATTTTCAATATGTCATATCTCTTTTATTTTTCATGGCATTTTGATAATTCTTTCAGCTTTTTTCAAGTTTTTCAGAGCCCTTTAAAATAAACTGTGTTTGTAAATAGTGCATCAACCCCTTTAATACAATATTTGTACTGGAAATATATATAATTGTTAATAAATACTTGCATCAACTGTATTATATCCTTTGTTTTGTTGCTATTCCGATATGTTTCTGTGAAGAACTAATTTTCAGTGGAGCAATATTTATCCCGTTCAATAGATACCAGTTGTGGAATAGTTTTTATTGAACAATTTTGTAAAATATTTAAGTTGGGATTAAAGCTACATAATCCATATTCAGTTATGTAAAGCACAACGTCGCAACACATCTGTCTAGTAGCTTTGCTTTGCATTTATAGAGCGATACAGTTTGGGAGTGGCCCATTCATTCATCGCTCTGCTACATTTGTCGTAAGTCGGTTATGCAGTATATAAAGATCTCTGTACTGTGATGTATTGTAGCCATACGCATGCATCGTTGGTTTGATTACTTGGGGGAAATAAATTAATCTAGGGTAAAGATGGTAAACATGTCAAACACATTTAATATTTTTTTCCTAACATGTATTCCGTTTGTGATGTTGTTATTTGACATACAAACATGTGTTGATCAAATATATAATTATTTCTTGGATTTTAAAATGTACAATATTGAAAAGTTTATGTTTGTGTATGCGTGTCGCATGGCGACGAATGCATTAACATACAATTTTGTTGATTTGTTCAAACATGCTTTTGAATGTTGCACATATGAAGGTTGTTGATTATGTGTATTGGATGTTTTTAACTGATTTTGATAGAAATAGGACTGACCACCACTCGACTAGTATCAATTGGGATGGGGGCGGTTATTTTACCCATCTGTTTTGGATTTACCAATCTGTTTGGATAAGCCGTGGCCCTATCCTTGCCCGGGAAACACACAGAGTGTTCCGCTTCAAGTGATGGTAACAAATGGTAATTGACGAAAAAACTAAATCCACATTACAGTTTTGAATATTTATTGAAATGAGTTTTCATTGACAATACTTCTAACTGTATATCAAGTTCACCCATAACAATGACAACAATGCAAGTAAGACAAGGAATAAACAATACATCCAATTAAAATGTGTAATAGGGAGTGTGACAGCAAAAAGCCACGCAATCGTTGAACAATACTCCAGTTACTCCATATTCACAACACTCAACAATTCTGAACAAGAAAATCCTAAAATTCTTTGATCATACCAGTCAAAGCTCTAAACCTTAAACAGTTACGTTTTTCATAACCAGTGACTGTTATTAAAAACAAGAGGCCCAAGAGGGCCTGTGGACGCTCTACTGGCTAACATGGCTCTTATAATATCAATGAAGCGAGTGACTGCTATTTATGTTTTCTTAAAAGTTTCGAGCAAAAAACAGCTTTTTAACTAAATCAAAGGCCATAACTAAAGAATCTGGTAAAGTTTGGTAATGATCAGATGAAAAATGAAGGCCCTACCGTATTAACGAGGCAAAATATAGCATTTTTAACTAAATCAAGAGCCATAACTCCTCTGTGACTGGTTTTCGAACTTGTCCGAGCTTTCATTGATATTAACAATCTGTGCAAGTTTGGTAAAGATCAAATAATAAATGAAGGTCCTAGAGTGTTCACAAGGCTTAATATGGCATTTTCCAGCAAAACAAGGGCCATAACTCCATTGCAATTATTTCGATATTGCCGGTTTTTGAACTTGTTCAAGCTTTCATTGATATAAAGACACTGGCAAAGTTAAGTAAAGATTCGATTAATATTGAAGGCCCTAGAGTGTTCACAAGGTAGGAAATAGCATTTTTCAGAAAAAACAAGGGCCATAACTCCGGTGTTAATGATCCGATTTAGCTGGTTTTCAAACTTGTTCGAGCTTTCATTGAAATTAACAATCTGTGCAAGTTTGGTAAAGATCAAATAATAAATGAAGGTGCTAGAGTGTTCACAAGGCAGAAAATGCCATTTTTCAGAAAAAACAAGGGCCACAACTCTGGTGTTAATGACCCAATTCAGCTGATTTTCGAACTTGTTCAAGCTATAATTGGTATTAACAATCTCTGCAAGTTTGATAACGATCAAATAATAAATGAAGGTGCTAGAGCGTTCACAAGGCAGAAAATGGAAATTTTCAGAAAAAACAAGGGCCATAACTCCGGTGAAATTATTCCAATCTGGCTGGTTTTTCGAACTTGTCCGAGCTTTCATTAATATTAACAATCTGTGCAAGTTTGGTAAAGATCAAATAATAAATGAAGGTGCTAGAGTGTTCACAAGGCAGAAAATGCCATTTTTCAGAAAAAACAAGGGCCATAACTCTGGTGTTACTGACCAAATTCAGCTGATTTTCGAACTTGTTCAAGCTATAATTGGTATTAACAATCTGTGCAAGTTTGGTAATGATCAAATAATGAATAAAGGTGCTAGAGCGTTCACAAGGCAGAAAATAGCAATTTTCAGAAAAAACAAGGGCCATAACTCAGGTGTTACTGATCCGATTTGGCTGTTTTTCGAACTTGTCCGAGCTTTTATTGATATTAACAATCTGTGCAAGTTTGGTAAAGATCAAATAATAAATGAAGGTCCTAGAGTGTTCTCAAGGCTTAATATGGCATTTTCCAGCAAAACAAGGGCCATAACTCCGTTGAAATTATTTCGATCTTGCCGGTTTTTGAACTTGTTCGAGCTTTCATTGATATAAAGACACTGGCAAAGTTAAGTAAAGATTCAATTAATATTGAAGGCCCTAGAGTGTTCACAAGGTAGGAAATAGCATTTTTCAGAAAATACAAGGGCCATAACTCCGGTGTTAATGATCCGATTTAGCTGGTTTTCAAACTTGTTTGAGCTTTCATTGAAATTAACAATCTGTGCAAGTTTGGTAAAGATCAAATAATAAATGAAGGTGCTAGAGTGTTCACAAGGCAGAAAATGCCATTTTTCAGAAAAAACAAGGGCCATAACTCTGGTGTTAATGACCCAATTCAGCTGATTTTCGAACTTGTTCAAGCTATAATTGTTATTAACAATCTCTGCAAGTTTGGTAACGATCAAATAATAAATGAAGGTGCTAGAGCGTTCACAAGGCAGAAAATGGAAATTTTCAGAAAAAACAAGGGCCATAACTCCGGTGAAATTATTCCGATCTGGCTGGTTTTCGAACTTGTCCGAGCTTTCATTAATATTAACAATCTGTGCAAGTTTGGTAAAGATCAAATAATAAATGAAGGTGCTAGAGTGTTCACAAGGCAGAAAATGCCATTTTTCAGAAAAAACAAGGGCCATAACTCTGGTGTTACTGACCCAATTCAGCTGATTTTCGAACTTGTTCAAGCTATAATTGGTATTAACAATCTGTGCAAGTTTGGTAATGATCAAATAATAAATAAAGGTGCTAGAGCGTTCACAAGGCAGAAAATAGCAATTTTCAGAAAAAACAAGGGCCATAACTCAGGTGTTACTGATCCGATTTGGCTGTTTTTCGAACTTGTCCGAGCTTTCATTAATATTAACAATCTGTGCAAGTTTGGTAAAGATCAAATAATAAATGAAGGTGCTAGAGTGGTCACAAGGCTTAATATGGCATTTTTCAGCAAAACAAGGGCCATAACTCCGGTGAAATTATTCCGATCTGGCTGGTTTTCGAACTTGTCCGAGCTTTCATTGATATTAACAACCTGTTAAAGTTTGGTAAAGATCGGATGAAAAATGAAGGCCCTATTGTGGTAACAAGACAAAAGTTAACGACGGACGACGGACGACGGACGGACGGACGACGGACAACTCGCCATCCCATAAGCTCTGCTGGCCTTCGGCCAGTAGAGCTAAAAAAACTAAAACGGGGATAGTAACCAGAAGCAATTACTACCACAAAATCATTCAAGTTTAGATGCATTCTATCCTCTGTACTGGAATTTTCCCTGTATATATATGATTTTCTCCAGGTAGGGTGATTATTCAACTTTACAACCATGCAATAAAATTCTATAAGCATCGATGAAAATCCAATGCGCAAAGCCTCTCAAGTTACCTACTGTTATGCAATAAAATTCATTAAAAATCATTTTGTAGGCACCAACATGACAATTGGTGAACAACAGCTAATTGGAGCTTGATGACGATGTATTTATCCTTAATAATAAGTATTCAGATATAAATAAACACTGCTCATTTGGCAACTATTTCAATTTATTAGCAAATGATCTTGGTAACTGATTTAGGTTACAAATGGTTATTAGGGAAAAGTATCTGCTACTCTAAACCAAAGGGAGATAATAATTTGGCATTTTAATAACTTCCAGCAGTTATAAAACTTGTAACTGTTTAAGGTTAGAGCTCTGACTGCATACAGGACTATGATTTATTTACTTTTCATCATCAAGCTTTTTGACATTTCCTTTTTGAATTTACATAGAATTAACATCGCTTCTGATATTTCCGACAGGCTTCAACAAGAAAAAAAACCTGAACAAACCTTTACACAGATCTATTTTAAAGCTTGAATTGTGCTATCTAGCAGTTGAAATCCTTTGTCAAATTTGTCTTTGTAGACTTCAAGCTTTATAAACTATGGATGTATTGTTTACACCTCAAATAACTAGCAATAACATATTTTCATAACGATAATGAAACCGTTATAGATAATAATGAAAGCTGTTTTAAGCAATAGCTATTTTTAAGCAATATTTAAAACAGATTCTGTATTATTTAGTATTAAAACAGGGGAGGGCTATTCCAGAGTATATATATACGCCTGTCGTTTCATTGTTTCGGACCTAATACTTTGAAAGTTATTAGTCACAATCACTTGTAAAAGGCCATGGAAGGCATTTTTTGAAATTAAACACCCAACCATAGATGCAAAATTTAGTTAAAAAGAACCAAATTTCAGACAATGGTTCACCCATGGATTTTTATTAAATTGCCTTCCTGAGGTCTCGTGTATATTTTAATGGAACAGCCTGAATGATTAATAATTAAGTGAAATGTCATGGGCTCTCAGACGTGGCACTGGCTTTTTACCTTTAACAAGCAGTTTCAAATCTCACAGTCTGATATCCTAAGGTGTATACGATATCCTAAGCAGTTTCAAATCTCACAGTCTGATATCCTTAGGTGTACCCTGCCCCCATATCCTAAGGTGTAGCCCCCCCCAACCCACCCCCGTCACATATGGGCACAACCTTTTAATCTTTTGCCTATCCGATCGACTTTTGGAAACTATTGGGACTTTATTGAAGTGCATAATTTAAAATTTAAAAAACACATTTTTTGTCGCAATTTTTGAATTTGTTGACTCCATTTCAACAATGCGATCGCCAGTGCCAAACCTGGCTCTGAATCTGCAATCTTACATCTAATATAGATGTTTCTCGACGACAAGACGACAAAGAACTAGATGTTACAATCCAGTTAGACCATGCATCTATACTGGAATTCTGAATGCTATAAAACAGGATTGTACATCTAGCCAGCATATTACATTGGAACCGTCGTCCGAAGACGAAGAAAATAGATACAATTTGAATATGTTGGGTTAGTTATTCCATTAAAGGTCTCAGGAAGGCACTTCTGAAATTGAACACCCAACCTAGATGCAAAATTGAGTTGAAAGAACTGAATTTCAGAAAACAAGGTTCATCCCTAGACATTAATTAAATTGCCTTCCTGGGGTCCTGGGTATGTTTTATTTGTAAAGGAATAGTCTCTACATTGGAAATATAAAATACAAGTTGAATGTTTCTAATGACAGACTAGGAACACCTACACAGATCTGTCATCACAAAAACCGGGGCTGCAATGAATGACTGTCATCGTCGTTATTACACCATTTTTACAGCATTAGTTTGGTCTTTACATGCGTTTTTTAATATATTGCAATAACAGACGACGGCTTTTACACAATTACTGTACAAAAGATATTAACAGATGACAAGAGTCCAAAGACATGTTTATGAGTTTGATTTCTTAATGACAATATAAAGGATTTCTCAACTTCGTCTCGAGATACATATATCACCATGCAGCAGTATGTTTCAAACTGTCTGAAACAAACTTTTTTTATTTGTTTTCATCAAAACAATAAACACGAGCAATGCCTAGCAGAGTATATATATACGCCTGTCGTTTCATTGTTTCGGACCTAATACTTTGAAAGTTATTAGTCACAATCACTTGTAAAAGGCAAGGTTAAGTTTCAGAGTAAACCTTTTTTTCAAAGGGGAATAATTAAAATAATGTGACCAGAGAGATATGGGCCTTTATCAGATGTGTGCAAGGTTTCATTCTTATACGTTGAAAGTTTTTAGCCACAATCAGTTGTCAGGTATAAGTTAACGGACAGACGGATGGACAACGCCATAATACGTCCCTACGGGCGTATAAAAATTTAAACTGAAACTAGAGTGTCGGTTCTTTCAGCACTGTAGCCTTTACACCACAACTTTTTGTTTCACTCGGGTTATTATAATATATGCATTTGATACCTTTCCACAATATTTCCACTTTTCCAATAATCAGGCATTCCTACATGCACACACATGTAGTAATCATTGTTTATAGCAAACAATTTGATTGCCAATTAATAATTTACATCTATTTATGATTACTGATGATGGACGTGTATAGGGCATGTTTTATAACGGTCACACCTTTAACAGTATGTGTACGAATTAAGCTAATTTCTTAATCTGTTCACAGTTCAGATATGATAGAAAACCTCTGACCTCACTTGACAGAATCTCCATGGCAGTTTATTAGAAACTTCTGCTGTTTACAGAACGTTATGACTATCTCTGCTCATAAGGTACAATCACCATCTACACCAATTCACAATCCAGCCGGTCACGTTCCACATTATCACATGTTTCAACATACTTTGCACACATTATCCCATGTATTTACACACTTCGCACATTTAAAATCAGCTTGGCTAGCCTGTTTCACGTTATCCCATGTATTTACATACTTAACACACTGCAATTACTATGTAGCGGGAAGCTGCTTCTCTTTCACGTTTGATAATCTTGTCTTTAAGATGATTGTATGTGTCATCCTCACCCAGATAAATCGTGCGAGTCAAATAAATCCTGGTCATATTTTTCTGCTTGTACAATTCTGCCACCAAAGTATCTTCCATTTAATGATGAACAACCTTTCTCTACCTCTGAAATAATAATTGAGGTAATGAAATAAATGTTATTGCAGACTTGAGAGACACTTAAGCTTTATATTATCACATAAAGTGGTCTAGGAGTCTTAATAATTAAAGGCAGACATAAATATCGTAAAACACTAGAGGTTCAACAGTAATTTAACAGTAAGTAATGATTATAAACCATAACAATGACAACAATGCAAGTAAGACAAACCATAACAATGACAACAATGCAAGTAAGACAAACCATAACAATGACAACAATGCAAGTAAGACAAACCATTACAATGACAACAATGCAAGTAAGACAAACCATAACAATGACAACAATGCAAGCAAGACGAGGAGTAAACAATACATCCAATTACAATGTGTAATAGCGAGTGTGACAGCAAAAAGCCACGCAATCGTGCTATGATTAATCACATTAAAGGACTTCTGATATGTGACGTTATGAGATGTACGGTGACTTGTTTGAAAATCACGCAACATCGCCCTGTACATGAAAGAGCAGGAACGCTTCACCTAGTCTTCGTGCTATTTGCTTATAGGGCAAGATCGGGGATGTCCAAACGAGCCACCGTAGTTTATATAAATACTTGCTAATTTATTATTGAATTCAACTCAGAATTTAACTCACCAAAAATGAAATGATGCTCGGCAAGCTGTGGCATCTAATCATATCTGCCAATGAGTTTGATAACTTTTAAGCACTCATGTAAAAAGAACACAACACATGGGTTTATAAACTATGTATACTCAGTTGGAAAAGAAACTGGACACTTTGAACATGTTACTTTACACGCTATCCTCTTTATCAAGCAACAGTCCCTTAATGATTTGACCTATTGAAAAACTAATGACAACATGATATTGGCATTGGAATGATAAAAACTTTGGTACCAAACATGGCATATTCATTTTGGAATTTGTCAATTTAATTTTAAAAAAACTTTATACAATTAAATCTAAGCAAAACTCAGTGTCAACTTTCTTTTGCAACTTAGTATACTATAAGGACTTAATTGAGAGAATAAAGGTATGTATTATGAAACGCCACTAACCTGCCGATGTTGTGAATTCAACAAATATTTTCACAATGACTTCAGCGTCCTCCTCCTCTCCCTGTTTCTCCTGGTAGATGATCACGCGGTTAACTTGGCCATACTTTCCACACTCCTCTGTCACCTCGGTTTCAAGGTCGTCATCCAAATCTTCGGGCCCAACCATGTTCTTCAGTGCCATCACCCGACTCTGTAGTTATATATTTATTGAGGATATTATGTTTAAAGCTTACATCCCATCTGACATATAGTTCTCAGATGTCAGGTTTTACATATTAATTATATAGACTATTCCATTAAAACATACCCGGGACCCCTACTAGACATCAAGAGCAATTCCCTATCTTGACCGGATACCATGATAGATTCTTTTGCATATCACTGACATTTTGTGTGTTAATGTCGCCAATTACTAATGTTTTGCAAGTTACAATGATGTCATGAACCTGTTGATGTTATTGACATCATTGTTGATATCAGCACGCGACTTTTATCTTCCCCCATGTGTAAGATCAGGCTTTCCATCACCTTTGTAAAATGCGGATTATAAGAACCTTTCATGGGTATCAGGTGAAGATATGGAATTCCAACCCGAGGTATGTGTTTTTATCGGAACTGAGGCTCTGCCGAGGTTCCGATTAAAATACTTATACCGAGGGTTGGAATTACCTATCTGAACCGAATACCCATGATAGATTCTTTTTCTTGCATATCAGAGACATGTTTTGCATTTACGCCGCCAGCTACGAACATTTTGCATGTTTTCCTGCATACGGGATGTTGGCGCGCGTGAATTTTATCTCGACCCTAGGGTGAGATGGAAATATCTAGCCCCGGTAAAATGGCGGATTTCCTTGTCTGGTATGCAAGAAAACCTTATCCAGTATGCAAAACAAATATTTTTTTAACACCTGATGGGATTGAACTACAGACGTTACTACTGCCAATCACTGAGGTCGGAAATATCAACAGTCACATGGTATGTTGTTGATCAACATGTATACTTCATATTGTACCCCGTCACATGCAGAGGGGTAGTCATTAAAGGTCTTCATCATGACCCCTGCATTGTTTCAGGTGCCATCTCGCTTACATTACTAAGAGCAGTGGCAGAAAAACAATAAACGTGGCTCCAGCGTAAATGGAGTGTCTCAATAGAATTTCAGCAACTCTGCAGTTCAGGGTGAGAAGGTCCTAGGCCCATTCTCCATATTTTATCTCGATGTACATGGAGGATGAGCCTGGCATGTTCATGACTGTTAGGCGCCATATAACCTTTCATGTGTTGGTGCGCCTTAAAACCATATTCAATTCAATTCATATTGTACCATCTCGATTTCAAGCAAAACAATTTAATATAACACAATTATATCTTTAGTTCCATATTTAAATTGGTTACCCATGATTGATTCTTGTCTAGCATAAAACCAACGTTCTTATACTGTGTACTACTTTACTGACCTGTGAATGACGCATAAGCTTCTGCATGACCATGTGTCTGGCGTTGGTGCCACTGATCTTCATCGTCTCCTGTTGCTCTAGTGTCTGGTTCACTTCCTCCTCCGAGAAATTTCTTTCTGCTTCTCTCTTGTCTTTCTTGTCTTTCTCGGCTTTCTTCTTTTCTGCGGAGACGTCGGCGTCTACAGCCGCAGAGATTGCTGCGTGAAGTGATGTGCCCCCCGCTGCAGACTTAGTTGGTGGCATCATGGGAGATACTGCAATTGACAAGTTACTTTGATATCAAGATATTGCAAGAAAAGTGTAATAGACGCAACGACACGAGGCATAAATATCTGAAGGCGTTTAACCTCATTTACCACCACAATTTAGGCTATGTTTGACGATTTTGATTTTTAGAGGTGGAAGCAGACCGCCCACTTATTCCTTGGTAGAACAAGTACTGTATACCTCCCGCCATCCGTTAGAATAACACTTTCTCTCTTGCAAGTCGTGCTTTTCAGCGAGATTGGAACCTGCAGCGGTAAAAGGCGAGGTTTCAAACTCTGCATCTTTACCCTTCCTAACAACTTAACATAAATCAGTTGTCCAATAATTACACCTAACATGTGGCTTGTACTATGAATAACAGAAGTAGAAGGTTACACTTCAATAAGCCAGATGTCAATGCTTGTAGCACAAACTGTGTTTACATTGACCTGGTGTTCCATAGCTCTGTGGATCAAGCCCTGACTTTAAATCCCCTGACTTTCAATCTGCTGAGGAGACATGTCCTTCATCTCATCTCCCTCTGAGGTTGCTGTCCCAATTTAACCTAATATAATGATGAAAATGGGGCGTAAAACCTCATTTCATTCATATACTGATCTGACAACACCATGACAACTAGGTGAAAATCCTTTACTGTCAAGATTATGATAAAAGTAAATAGATATCAACCATACCATGAAGATGGCATTATAAGAATGTAGTATTAACGTTTATTCCATTAAAACATGCATGGGACCCCAGGAAAGCACTTTTGAAATTGAACACCCACCCATAGATGCAGGATACGAGTTTAAAGAAACAAATTTCAGAAAAAAGGGTTCACCCATAGATGTTTAATAAATTGCCTTCCTGCGGTCCCAGGTATGTCTTAATGGATTAGCCCTAAGAACATAGAGCATAACTTTACCTTTTGGCAGTGGCTTGCTAGCGAGGGGTGTCACGGTGGACAGTATACCTGGGGGTGGTATATTAGCCATGGTGACTGCCTGTCCGAGGGTTGGTATAACCAATCCTGGGCCTCCTATCAGGCTTAGATCTGCCTGTCCACCAAGTTTAGGACTGCTGCTTACTCCAACTGTTATCCCCAGTGATGTAGGAGTTGCCAAACCTGGAGGCTGAAATAGACACAAATTATTGTAATTAAGCTAAAAGACATTAAAAGCTAAAACTCTCAACATACAAACCTGGCAGCTTAATTTTTTTCTCTGTCTCATGGGGAGAGAATGGTGGAAAACAGAACAACAGACACACATGCATCTTTTTTATATAATTATAACTATCTTATGTAGGTCTAAATCCCAGAATTCAGTCTTTAGCTATGAGTCGATTTTTTATGGTCGAGGCAGACCATCCCATTTTTTTCTGGGTAGAACCAGTACTGAAAACCTCCAGCCATCTGTAAGAATGAACATTTTCTCATAAGTTGAGCTCCCAGTGGGATTCGAACCCGCAATCGGTGAGAGGCAAGGTTTACAGTGCAACCGCAAGGTGCTTCACATACTTTTCTTCACATACTTTTATTAACACGCCTTCCCCGCCTATTTCGTGAATATCTAATCCCGAAAGCAACAGGCCAAAAAAACGTGATACATATTTTTGCCTTTCAATGAGAAATTAACATACCATAAACTGCTGTTGGGCATCCATGGCTGTGATTTTGGCTGTGACTGCTGCTGCGGCCACAGCTGCTGCTGTTGGCATACTGCCGAGCCCCGTAGCCTGGGGCTGTAGTAATACATCTGGTGGTGTGATAGCCTGAAACATTTAATATTCATGTACTTGATCGTGTCATTCTGGTGACATGTTAACTGGGGCTGAAGCAATTCATCTGGTGGAGTGATACACTAAAGTGTATAACTATATTTACTTCAATTATTACGCCATTCTGTTGAGGCAGAAGCAATACATCTGGAGTTTTAGACTAAAACACTTGTGCATATGTCCCAATTATGAATACAAATCTAAAAACCTTTTTATTGCATACGCAATTTTAAATGAGAACACTAAAAAACGTTAAAAAAAGATACTTGAAACAAACATATTGTCATTACATCATGGGAATTTTCACAATGAAATCAACATTGTTTACATCAGGTGACATGAACAGAAAACTGCACCACGAACGAGTATACATTACACACCCAATATGACTTTACTACACGTCAATATGGGCGAATATTCCTGTAACATTGAAAGAAAATGGAGATTGTAATTGCATATGCAATAGAAGCGTTTATTAATCCTCGATGTACACGATGTTACACTGGGCATTTTAGTGAGCAGACCTCGAAGCGATACAGCGAAGACAAATAAACGCTTAATACCCAAACAGTCCTAGCACTACCCTTTATATGCTGAGCATCAAGCAAGGGAGATAATACTACCATATTTAGTATGACCCGGCCGAAAATTAACGATGCCAGCACTCAGATATCTCCACCCTATTGTGGATGTCGGAGTATACTGACAATAGGTTTTGCGAAAATACAGTTGCACATGCTAGTTTGTTATAGGTATTGTGTTTGTTATAGGTATTGTGTTTGTTATAGGTATTGTATTGGTTTGATTAGTTGACTGACAAATGGCGTCCTGTTAATTGAACCCACAACCTCCAGCATGCAAGGTGGATGCTTTACGAATACACCACTGCCAAACCAAAGTGTGAAATATATAAAGATACATGTAGCATAATGAAATGTCAATTACATTCTGGCATACTGATGGGCTTCATCAACAGAGGTAGCATGTTCTTGTGTAAGTCGACGGTTTATAGGCATGTAAGGGAACACTAGTGTGGACTTCATACTGAATACATTTTTTTTAAAACCTCTCTCTGTTACAAGTCAACCAGGTAACCATTAGAACATTGGCACCCCTTGTAACATAGTTAAATGTTTAGGTTACCTACCCTGCCAACACGTAAATATTGTCCTCCAAGATCAAACAGATTCATGGAGGCTACAGCATCTGTTGCCGACTGCGGGTTGTCATACTCGATGAAACCATAACCCCTGTAGAGAAAACACAAAAAAATACATTAATTAGATTTTAAAGGTGAAATACAAATAGTCAATTACTTGTACAGCATAGAAATAACAGCACATGGTATAAAGACTTTCATAACATCATTACATGTGATACACAAGGGTTATTACTAGCATAACATGTGATACACAAGGGTTATAACTAGCATAACATGTGATACACAAGGGTTATAACTAGCATAACATGTGATACACAAGGGTTATAACTAGCATAACGTGTTCTGGAAGCTTTATCACTAGTGATGGGTAATCGGTTGATATTTACAATCGATCATCAGTTACAATCGGTTGGATGTAACTGATCAATCATCGGCTATAATCGGCCAATCAATATGAAAAATATTTCTAATTTATATGTGTTTGAGTACGGGTGATCCTACAATACTAGTAAACAAATGTGGGACATGACATTTTTTAAATTTATTGAAATTTATTTTTTTGATACTTAATGGTATGACCATATTTATTGGTCTTTAAGATACATATATCAAAAGGTAACTTAATGCAGGTTAAATATGTTTATTTGTGTATATATGCTCATTTTCAAAAGTGTATTTCCTAACTGTTCAGTGATGTCTCCTAGATAACATGTTTATTCTATTGTGAAAATTACCGTAATTAAAGTGCATTTTTACCGATGATTGATTATATATAGTCCATTTCACCCGGACATTTGCCAAACAATCAAGGATAATAACGAGCTCTCCGAGTAGCCAAATAGGTGGTTAAATGTTATTAAATGTCAGGCTATAACTTGAACGTATGACAGATGTACGTTATTAATACGTTTGGTACTGTAGAAAACAAAAATTAAAGCGTGTTTGATGATACAATTCAACAAGAGGTCAATGACCTTGAAGCTCTACTGATAGGTTTTTAATAGCTAGATCAGCATTCCTGTGAAGTTTCATGAAAATCCGTCATGTAGTTTCAGAGGAGTAGTCGCTGCAAGTTTCCATTATATAACTCTATGTAAACAAAGATGGGCGGCCATGTTTAACTCCAAATCAAAATAATTTTTGACAAGGATCAACATCATGTCGTACTGATCATTTTAGAAAAAGTCCCATATCAATATCACTTATAGTTTTCAAGAAGAAGTCGCTACAAACTTGTATTTTGAAAATCTATTTTTAGCCATGGCAGCCATCTTGAATTTCCGGCTGACCTTAAAAAAATCTGGGATCAATTAGACATCAAGAGCAACATTCCTGTGAAGTTTCATAAAAATTCGTCAAGTAGTTTCAGAGCAGTAGTCGCTACAACTTTTTACTATATAAATCTATGTAAACAAAGATGGCCGCTAGCGGCCATGTTTAAAGTCGCATCAAAATAAATTTCGACAACGATCAACATCATGTCATGCTGATCATTTTAGAAAACGTCCCATATCACTTAGAGTTTGCAAGAAGTATTCGCTACAAATTTATTTATTTTAAATCTATTTTTAGCCGTGGCAGCCTGAACTTTTTCTAGGATCAACTAGACATCAAGAGCAACATTCCTGTGAAGTTTCATGAACAACCGTCAAGTAGTTTCAGAGGAGTAGTCGCTACAAGTTTTTACTATATAACTCTATGTAAACAAAGATGGCCACTGGCAGTCATGTTTAACGTCGAATCAAAACGATTTTTGAGACAAGGACCAACATCATGTCATGCTGATCATTTTAGAAAAATTCCCATATCAATATCACTTATAGTTTTCAAGAAGTAGTCGCTACAAACTTGTATTTTAAAAATCTATTTTTAGCTTTGGTGGCCATCTTGGATTTCACATCAACATGAATTTTTGCTAGGATCAACTAGACTTCATGGTCAACATTTCTGTAAAGTTTCATGAATATCCATCCAGTAGTTTCGGAGGAGTAGTCGCTACAAATAAAAGTTTACAGACAGACAAACGGATGGACGGACGCCGCACCACGGCATAAGCTCTGCTGATCAGAGAGTCAAGCTAAAAACAGGATTATAAGAAAACACTGAATATTTCTATCGTATCCAACTTTACGCGCACACACTCCAATGTAAACAATTCAACACGTGTTTGTGTAGCCTTGAAATCCGATCTAGTTTCCTAGGAATGATTTGTTTGTTTGTATGTTGTTTTACGTCATTTTCAACACATGTAAGGTTATTATTATATATGACGGTTGATTTTTTTGTGGTGGAGGCAGACCACCCGCTTTTCCTGGATAGGACCAGTACTATACACCTCCTGAAATCCGTAAGAATCGACACTTCCTTACTTACATCTCCCAGTGGGATTCAAACCCATAGCAGTGAGAGACGAAGGTTTTCAACGCAACGTCGTTAACCATTCCGCCACCAAGATGTTCCAAATGAGTCAAGATGGTTTCTGTACATAACATCACTAATGACTGCGATGTTTAGCAAACGAATATGCATACTTTAACTCCATATATAATCCCAGAAACTGGTTAAATTTGGGTTGATGATACTTCTGTGACTACCAGCATCTGATTAGTTCTTAAGTCATGTGACTTTGCGCCATTTGTGACTGAAATTCCGAACATTGTACAGAGATTTCCGAAGTACTGGTGGAATGGGCTATAGACTTTCACAATCGATCATCATAATCAAATGCCTAAGTAACTGATGATCGGTTATAACTGATTAATCGGTACATCACTATCATCATGAATGGACATTCCAGATCTGACTGATCTCACGAGGCTTTATGGCATATCTACAAGAGGTGATGCAAGCTTCCAGAAATGTTACGCTTTTAATTATATATACCTCTATAAGTATTATACCACAGTATAGTAAGATTAGTTTGCTTACACAGGTAGGCGTTGCCTACATCATACAGCTATGTAGTATAGTGACACAGAATTGGGAAACGTTAGTAATGATTCAGATTTTGTAACCGTTGCAAGAAAATGGAAGTAGGGTAATATGTATTTATAACATTTCTATGGGTGAAAAATTGCGATTTCTCAGTGAAACAATATTCATAATCTACACTGTTGACATCATCCGCATAGAACGTTCAATGAAGCGAGTCATTGCAAAATCATACAAAAACTGATTTAAAATGAAATTTTTGTTTGTTTTTGTTTGTTTTTGTTTGTATGGTGTTTTTTGTAATTTTAAAAACATGTTAGGTATATATGACGGTCGATTTATTTTTGTGGTGGAGGCAGACCACCCACTTTTCCTGGGTAGAACCAGTACCGTACACCTCCCGCCATTCGTAAGAATCAACACTTCCTCACTTACAAGGCGAGATAAATAGATTATTTTTAATTGTTGTGTTCGATTATGGCAAAATCCATCACTCAATGGTAGACGTTGGTTTTTCACTCACTCGCATAGCTCGTTCGTGAAAATAACCCAAAGTCTACTGTCTCGTGAAGGATTTCCCTACCTCAGCAGATATAATAATGATTTTTCTATCAAATATTCCACCATGTATTCAGTAGTTCACACAGAGGTGACAGCCAGTCACATACTTACTTGTGTACTGTAGGGATCTTAGCGGTCGAATCTGTAATCAGCAAGCAGTTCAGGATTTTTCCAAATGCTTCAAACACACTGAAATGAAAGGTACACTTTTTTTTTATATCATACAGCCTTTTCTCACCACAGCACTGAATGCAGAAGGTTTCTTAGAGTACAACAAGTTTCTGAAGAACTTTTGTTTATGGGCACACAACCTCAGGGTGTGGATTAATTTAAAAGGGACTCACTCCAATCCTATGTGCATGTGTGCAATATATTATGCATCAATACCAGTCAAACATCAAGTGTTTTTGTTCTAACCTCACCATTTTCAGTTTAAACAACAAGTTAGTTTTAAGCAAAGCGACAAATCACCTTTAATATTGAGGTTCAATTATTAAACAAGGATGTTTTGTCTTAGATTTATGAAGATCATCTACTGGGAATTGAGTTAATGATTTCTAAAATTACACCCAATTTAACCTCGTTTTTCCCCCCCAAAATGTGACTAGAACCCTTTTAACAATTAAAATAAAAAGGTTAAAACCCGCAAAGCTTTTTTATACATTAATACATAGTTTCT
>JAWPHD010022302.1:0-25522 GCA_037043455.1 Cyrtodaria siliqua
GTTTTGTTTGGCGGAAAAAACCCGTATCATTTAAACGAATTCAGAAGTGTAGGCATCTTGACCTTGCGAGTCAACATACCGACTACGTGCAAGAATGCGTGCATGTTTGTTGAAACTGCGGAATAAATATAGGCCTATGTAATATTGTTTCTTTCAAATTAGTTGTTGTTCTGTCATTGAAATATATTGTATTTTAGCTTCGATTTATACTAATATGCAAATTCTATTTTTGCAAATTCTATGTTAGCATCGCTGAAAACTGTTCCATGCTTATTTATGGTTTCTGTCTGCACAAGTACATAGTCATAAACTTGTCAGTCCATTTACCATATTAAACAATGGTATGAAGACGCACTGTTATAGATTCAGTTTTATTTAATAAAAGAAACGCTACTCGGGAATTTCCGTTATATAATGTATATACTGCAAACTTAATTCCACGTAATATTCCAGAGAAATACCAAGACGTTTAGTAAAAAAAGAAGAGTTACAGCCAGCTATAGAAAGGAAAAAACTGTGCTGTTGTATACTTTTTAATCACAGTTCACTTTGTGACACAAAATTCATAAATGTTGAAGTTCCGCTTTAAAAATTTGAGCTATTTCAAAATTGTATTCAATGTAAAGCGATTGCAAAATGTGCACGTCCTAGATTTACTCACCTGCTTAAAAGAAATATAAAAAGATCGGACAGGGAAAGTAGCATTCAAGGAGGACAGTCAACCACAAAACACAGAAACAAACACGCAAACAGACAAACAAGAAGGCAAAAGCAATAATAAATGCAAACGACATCACAAACACAAAAGGGTTGACAATAGGGCTACCAGACAAACGCGTATTCTATCAATAATGAAACTTTGAAGGGATACCATTTCGGTTGTTATGTGTTGTTTTAATCTTTCTTCCATAAGGAAAGGTCTAGTACAATAGGATTATTACTAGAGTAACGTGTTATGGAAGTTTATATCACCTCGAGTTGGTAAATGCCAGATCAATGATCAATCTGACATTTACCTACGAGAGGTGATAAAAACTTCCAGAACACGCTACTCCAGTAATGATCCTTTTATTATATACCTCTTACACATCATTAACATAGAAATATGCATACACATTCAATAATTAGAGATTAATACATGGGTGAAGCCTTAGCCTTCGGGCCGATATTGGGGTCTCGGGCCGATATGACGGGCAATAACGCATCACCCATGTTTTAATCTTTTTATCATACATGTACGCATTTTCTCATATATATACGCATTTTCTCTTTATTAAACCGTTACAATGTTATTTTTTCATATATATATTATGTAGTAGCCGAACAGCAGTAGTATCCGAATTTCCGTAAACAAACGACGTTCGTAGCTCTTCAATAGAAAATATCAATTTAATTTAATAAAAATATACATTTTTCATCATCAGAAGAATCGTCGTATACGAAAAAGTAAATATGTACCGAAATATAAATGATTTTCTTCTCAGCACTCATTTCCGCGCAAATTTGCGCGTGGGGAAGTCGCGCGCTGACCACGCATGCACAGTTATGTGTTTTTAATTGCTCTCCAATATTTAAACAATGCTTCCCCAAGACAACACCAGCAGACGATAATAAATTCAAACTCTAATTCATATATATATCCCTGTTTATATAACATGTAGGCATAAACAACATTGGAAAAATACAATACAGTGCTTTGGGGTGTATAGAATCATTGGTAGTAAAGAATCATTTTCTGTTTAAATTCAGTTTTCTCAGCTCATATATTTCAAATTATTTTAAAACTTTCCAGGCTTGAAGATATATCATATAAGCATACATTTATTCAACGGTGAAATTATTTGGGACATTTTTCCATGCAAAATATATCACTACGTGCAACACCTCTCAGAAAAAATGGTTCTATACTACCTGAATGATTTTGAAACGAAAAATTCATACTGTCACAATAAACTCAGAAATAAATATTTGCTGTTTTAACAAATGTAAGGGACAAACGTCAAAATGCAATCATCAGTTAAGGTAACTTGTTGAAGTTTGGCACTTTTAAGGATAAAATGAAATTATGTAAATATTGGTGCAAAAATGCCTATTAAAAAATCACAGTTTCAGGACAATAATTTTAGAAATGTTTCTATCATACAACTAAAAGGGTAAATCTTAATCAGAAATTAAATAAATATTTTCCTTTCATTTTAAACTTAGACGTTTCCAATTGACTTAATCCCTGACGTAATGGAGACATCTCTTGTTAATATATTTAGGTCATAAATGGAATGAGTTGTCTTTCTTACCGAATGGGGAGTCCAAAAGGGATAATGACCACTAGCGGATCCGGGGGGGGGGGCGCACCCGGCACACCCCCTACCCCCCCCCCCCCCCCCCCGGCGTGCGCCCCCCGCCAACCCACCTAAAAATTCCGGATCATACATGTATGTCCATGTTACTGTAGATAAAATATCAAACAATTTCGTTGCACGCCCTCAGTATAAAAAATTTTCTCGCTCGGTTCGCTCGCTCGGCGCATAAAGGCTAACGAGTGGTTTAATTAACACATTGTTAAATACTTTTATTTCAAAACGGACTTTTTTATTCATACATGTATGTCCATGTTACTGTAGATAAAATATCAAACAATTTCGATGCACGCCCTCAGTATAAAAACAATTCTCGCTCGGCGCATAATGGCTAATGAGTGGTTTAATTAACACATTGTTAAATACTTTTATTTGAAAACGGACTTTTTTATTCATACATGTATGTCCATGTTACTGTAGATATAAAATATCAAACAATTTCGTTGCACGCCCACAGTAAAAACATTTTTTTTGCTCGCTCCGCTCGCTCGACGCTTAATGGCTAATGAGTGGTTTAATTAACACATTGTTAAATACTTTTATTTCAAAACGGACTTTTTTTTATTCATACATGTATGTCCATGTTACTGTAGATAAAATATCAAACAATTTCGATGCACGCACTAAGTATAAAAAAAAGTATCGCTCGCTCAACGCATAATGGCTAATGAGTGGTTTAATTAACACATTGTTAAATCCTTTCATTTGAAAACGGAATTGTTTACCCTATCAATGCATTACCGCAACCGTTTTATGAGGCTAGTGACGGACCCGAAAATTGACTAAAAACCTACGCCCCCCCCCCCCCCCCCCCCCCCCCCCTTGAAATCCTGGATCCGCCCCTGATGACCATAAATGTATCCGTTTGTTTAGCAATTCGGCTACTACTTCTGTACTGCTGTCAATCAACGCAATCAACGGTTATTGGTTACCCTTTTGAGGGCCCCTACAAACAGCGCGTGCGCGAGTTTGTAATCGGATGTTGTCATTTTTAACAATGAAGTGAACTTAACTTTACTCTGTAAGTTGCCTCTGTTTGAATAATATTAAATAGCAACAAACAGTACAATAACCACTATTTTCAGTTCGGCTACTACTTGCCTACCAGTAATGTGAATCAAATTAATTTCAGTTGAACCGATGAGCCAAATCACACATTTACAAATAGACATACAGTAGGCCTAGATTTTTACGTTTTCTAAAAAAAAATGTTTCTAGTGGCGTAGCGTAGCTGCTTTTAGGGACTGCAAACCCCGACCGAAAACCTTTTTCCTGAGAGGCTATGCTTTTTTTATCGCCAAAAGTGTCTCCCAAAACTCGTCAGAGTGCACCATTTTACCAGCATAAAAAGGTTTACATATTGGTTATTCTTATTGATTAAGCTTTTTAAAATAATACGACATAATGTACACATAATCAAGCGTTACGATTGTAAATATTAAGATAAAGTGTTTACCTTTACAAAGTATCTGTTTAAATCCGCTGTTTATTTACATTCGTTGTGACGTTATGGTTTAAAAAAGTGACGTCATGTAACGTTCGTTACGTCATCGTAATCAGGAAAGGAAATCAGGGGGGCAGCCAGGTGGAAGGTCGGAAGCCGGTACCGTTCCATTTTTTCCCCTAATATAGTGTTTGGAAGCCCGAGCATACCCCGGACCACTTTCGCGCTCAAATAAAATTTTGGGCTTCCAGTTTAGTCTGCGATGTGTGTTACTGTATTGTTCGCAGTTTGTAACATTTATAATTGATTAATTGGTTAATAAAATATGTTATACTCTGAAAAAAGGGTAAAACAAAAACAATTCTAAAGAAAGCAATCGTCAATACTAGTAACGATCATGTGTCCGGTTATTTGCCCTTATTGGCCAAAAACGGTCAGGTGACCGGGCCAATATGGATATGCATTTTCGGCCCGGTCACATAACCTAAATTTGGCGTATCGGACCGCATTTCGAATACGGCTCATTTCTCGAGAGCTTTATTGTAGGGTAATTTTGTGCATATTGCGGGCCAAAAATGCGTATATATATGATAAAGCATATTATTTATCGATGACGTGCAGCGGGAAAATGTATGTAGTTTTAAGGTGTTGGCTTTCATTGGTCTGACCTACTTGTTTTGTTTGTATTCAATCTGACCAACGTCGTCTTGACGTTCTCGCGCATAGTGGCGTAAAACTTATTTGAATCATTGGAAAAACTGCTGTTCTAATTTTAGTAAGATAGTGATACTAATTCTATTTTAGTAGCATAGTGATAACCTGTAGTGTGATACAGGTTGTTGTATTCCAGTGTAAGAAAATGAAGGTACTATGTATAAATTATTGACATTAACAACAGTATAGTATATATACAATATATAGCAGAAATTCCCGAGTTGCATTTCTTTTTTCCTTTATTACACTTGCATAAATATATAAACGTTAAAAATGTGTATTTGCATATCAAGTGGTGAATAGAGTATATTTGTTGTTTTGGAGTGAACAACATATTTTATTTCATCGAGAAGTGAGAAATTTTATATTTTCACCAATGCGAACGACACAACGACACATGTTATTTATAGCTGACATTCAAAGTGTAGTCAGAAAAAGTATATATATAAAGATATTTTCTACATTTTCCCCATAGTTTTTAAAATACTTAAAAGATTTCAATAAACTACGACACATTTTCTTAATTATTTCCGATCTAATGCTATAACGTTTGTACCAACCTGCTGACAATTTCGGTCACACTAGCGGTAGCTCCAAAGCAAAGCTACCACAGACAGGTGTGACCGAAATTGTCGCACTGTCGACATGCAAATGATGTGACGCAAAACTATTGTTTTATATATAGCTACACTAGTTTCGCAAAGCTTTTCAAGTAGACTGGTATTTGAGACAACTCAAGCTGTCATCAAATCAAACAGTCAGCATTAATTCCTCTTTGAGTTATTGGCTTCAGTGGTTCAGAGCTTTTCAAAAAACTACTGCTGGCACATTTTAGGATGTTAAGATTGTATTTTGATTCTGATTGCAACATATTAAAAGAAACTATAATGCATATAAGTTCATAGGTAAAAGTATGATGATTAAAAGATTGCTATTGTAATATTTGGATTATCAATTAGACAAAAGACTAAAGCCAAAATATATGCATAAATTGTACCATAGCTCTAATGGTTTCCCTTTGTTCTTGCTTATGATATAATTTTCAAAAACCTGAAGACCCGCACAATAACTGTCGATATATTTCAGCCGTGCAATAACGTACATATTTGGTAGTTATAGCATGGAGTATCCAATGATCTTTCGTAAAAAAACATTATAGTTTCAGTACTATACATGTACAACATAATGTTCTAGTGTGTGTGATTTATAGTTCACTCTCGGGCTTACGCCTCTTGAGAAACAGTATACATCGCATATACTCGAAAAATAATGCTATAAATATTAAGTAAACAGATATATTTTACACATCTATTCTTATTAAACAATTTCACCCGATAACACCCAAACAAGACTAAATACTCGAGACGATAACACGCAAACAAGACTAAAATATACAGACGATAACACCCAAACAAGACTAAATACTCAAGACGGTAACACCAAAAACAAGGCTAAATATTCAAAACGATAACACCCAAAATAAGTATAAATACTTCAGACGATAACATCTAAACAAGACTAAATAATTAAGACGATAACACTCAAACAAGACTAAATACTCAAGACGACAACACCCAAACAAGACTAAATACTTAAGACGATAACACCCTAACAAGACTAAATACTCAAGACGACAACACCCAAACAAGACTAAATACTCAAGACGATTACAGCCAAATAAGAATAAATACTCAAGACGATAACACCCAAACAAGACTAAATACTTAAGACGATTACAGCCCAAAACAAGACTAAATACTCAAGACGATAACACTCATACAAGACTAAATACTTAAGACGATAACACCCAAAACAAGACTAAATATTCAAGACGATAAAACCCAAACAAGACTAAATACTTAAGACGATAACACCCCATACAAGACTAAATACTCAAGACGATAAAACCCACACAAGACTAATACTTAAGACGATAACACCCAGACTAAATATTCAAGGTGATAACACCCAAACAAGCCTAAATACTTAAGACGATTACAGCCCAAAACAAGACTAAATACTCAAGACGATAACACTCATACAAGACTAAATACTTAAGACGATAACACCCAAAACAAGACTAAATATTCAAGACGATAAAACCCAAACAAGACTAAATATTTAAGACGATAACACCCCATACAAGACTAAATACTCAAGACGATTAAACCCACACAAGACTAATACTTAAGACGATAACACCCAAACAAGACTAAATATTCAAGACGATAACACCCATACAAGACTAAATGCTTCAGACGATAACACCCAAAACAAGACTAAATATTCAAGACGATAACACCCAAAACAAGACTAAATATTCAAGACGATAACACCCATAACAAGACTAAATACTCAAGACGATAACACCCCATACACGACTAAATACTCAAGACGATAAAACCCACACAAGACTAATACTTAGGACGATAACACCCAAACAAGACTAAATATTCAAGACGATAACACCCATAACAAGACTAAATACTCAAGACGATAACACCCAAACAAGACTAAATACTCAAGACGATAAAACCCATACAAGACTAAATGCTTAAGACGATAACACCCAAAACAAGACTAAATATTCAAGACGATAACACCCATAACAAGACTAAATACTCAAGACGATAACACCCAAAACAAGACTAAATACTCAAGACGATAAAACCCACACAAGACTAATACTTAAGACGATAACACCCAAACAAGACTAAATATTCAAGACGATAACACCCATAACAAGACTAAATACTCAAGACGATAACACCCAAACAAGACTAAATACTCAAGACGATAAAACCCATACAAGACTAAATGCTTAAGACGATAACACCCAAAACAAGACTAAATACTCAAGACGATAACACCCAAACAAGACTAAATACTCAAGACGATAAAACCCAAACAAGACTAAATACTCAAGACGATAAAACCCATACAAGACTAAATGCTTAAGACGATAACACCCAAAACAAGACTAAATACTCAAGACGATAACACCCAAACAAGACTAAATGCTTAAGACGATAACACCCAAAACAAGACTAAATACTCAAGACGATAACACCCAAACAAGATTAAATACTCAAGACGATAAAACCCACACAAGACTAATACTTAAGACGATAACACCCAAACAAGACTAAATGCTTAAGACGATAACACCCAAAACAAGACTAAATACTCAAGACGATAAAACCCACACAAGACTAATACTTAAGACGATAACACCCAAACAAGACTAAATATTCAAGACGATAACACCCATAACAAGACTAAATACTCAAGACGATAACACCCAAACAAGACTAAATACTCAAGACGATAAAACCCATACAAGACTAAAAGCTTAAGACGATAACACCCAAAACAAGACTAAATACTCAAGACGATAACACCCAAACAAGACTAAATACTCAAGACGATAAAACCCAAACAAGACTAAATACTCAAGACGATAAAACACATACAAGACTAAATGCTTCAGACGATAACACCCAAAACAAGACTAAATACTCAAGACGATAACACCCAAACAAGACTAAATGCTTAAGACGATAACACCCAAATAAGACTAAATACTCAAGACGATAACACCCAAACAAGACTAAATACTCAAGACGATAAAACCCATACAAGACTAAATGCTTAAGACGATAACACCCAAAACAAGACTAAATACTCAAGACGATAACACCCAAACAAGACTAAATACTCAAGACGATAAAACCCACACAAGACTAATACTTAAGACGATAACACCCAAACAAGACTAAATACTTAAGACGATAACACCCAAAACAAGACTAAATACTCAAGACGATATATCAACCAAAACAAGACTAAATACTCAAAACGATAAAACCCATACAAGACCACATACTCAAGACAATAACACCCAAACAAGACTAAATACTCAAGACGATAACACCCAAACAAGACTAAATACTCAAGACGATAAAACCCATACAAGACTAAATACTTAAGACGATAACACCCGAACAAGACTAAATACTTAAGACGATAACACCCAAAACAAGACTATATACTCAAGGCGATATATCAACCAAAACAAGAATAAATACACAAAACGATAAAACCCATACAAGACCACATACTCAAGACAATAACACCCAAACAAGACTAAAAACTCAAGACGATAACACCCAAACAAGACTAAATACTCAAGACGATAACATGCAAAATAAGAATAAAAACTCAAAACGATAACACCCAAACAAGACTAAATACTCAAGAAGATAACATGCAAAGCAAGACAAAAATCTCAAGACGATAACACCTAAACGAGACTAAAATCTCAAGACGATAAAACCTAAACAAGACTAAATATTCAAGAAGATAACACCCAAAGAAGACTGAATACTCAAGACGATAACATGCAAAATAAGAATAAAAACTCAAAACGATAACACCCAAACAAGACTAAATACTCAAGACGATAACATGCAAAGCAAGACAAAAATCTCAAGACGATAACACCTAAACGAGACTAAAATCTCAAGACGATAACACCGAAACAAGACTAAAAACTCAAGACGATAACACCCAAACAAGACTAGATATTCAAGACGATAACACCGAAACAAGACTAAATACTCAAGACGATAACACCGCAACAAGACTAAATTCTCAAGACGATAACACCCAAACAAGACTAGATACTCAAGACGATAACACTCAAACAAGAATAATTACTCGAGACGATAACAACAAACAAGACTAAAAACTACAGACGATAACACCCAAACAAGACTAAATACTCAAGACGGTAACATCAAAAACAAGACTAAATATTCAAGACGATAACACCCAAAACAAAACTAAATACTCAAAACGATAACATCCAAACAAGAATAAATACTCAAGACGGTAACACCAAAAACAAGACTAAATATTCAAAACGATAACACCCAAAATAAATTTAATACTCAAGATGGTAACACCTAAAACAAGATTAAATACTCAAGATGATAACACCCAAAGCAGGATTAAATACTCAAGATAATAACACCCAAAACAGGACTAAATACTCCTCAAGATGATAACACCCAAAACAGGACTAAATATTCAAGATGATAACACCCAAACAAGATTAAATACTCAAGATGATAACACCCAAAACAGGATTAAATACTCAAGATGATAACACCCAAAACAGGACTAAATACTCGAGACGATAACATCCAAAACAAGACTAAATACTCAAGACGATAATAACCACAACAAGATTAAATACTCAAGATGATAACATCCAAAACAGGAATAAATACTCAAGATGATAATAACCACAACAAGACTAAATACTTAAGACGATAACACCCAAATACTCAAGACGATAATAACCACAACAAGATTAAATACTCAAGATGATAACACCCAAAACAGGACTAAATAGTCAAGACGATAACACCCAAAATAAGTATAAATACTTCAGACGATAACACCCAAACAAGACTAAATACTTAAGACGATAACACCCAAAACAAGACTAAATACTCAAGACGATAACACCCAAACAGGACTAAATACTCAAGACGATAAAACCCATACAAGACTAAATACTTAAGACGATAACACCCAAAACAAGACTAAATATTCAAGACGATAACACCCATAACAAGACTAAATACTCAAGACGATAACACCCAAACAAGACTAAATACTCAAGACGATAAAACCCATACAAGACTAAAAGCTTAAGACGATAACACCCAAAACAAGACTAAATACTCAAGACGATAACACCCAAACAAGACTAAATACTCAAGACGATAAAACCCAAACAAGACCAAATACTCAAGACGATAAAACCCATACAAGACTAAATGCTTAAGACGATAACACCCAAAACAAGACTAAATACTCAAGACGATAACACCCAAACAAGACTAAATGCTTAAGACGATAACACCCAAATAAGACTAAATACTCAAGACGATAACACCCAAACAAGACTAAATACTCAAGACGATAAAACCCATACAAGACTAAATGCTTAAGACGATAACACCCAAAACAAGACTAAATACTCAAGACGATAACACCCAAACAAGACTAAATACTCAAGACGATAAAACCCACACAAGACTAATACTTAAGACGATAACACCCAAACAAGACTAAATACTTAAGACGATAACACCCAAAACAAGACTAAATACTCAAGACGATATATCAACCAAAGCAAGACTAAATACTCAAAACGATAAAACCCATACAAGACCACATACTCAAGACAATAACACCCAAACAAGACTAAATACTCAAGACGATAACACCCAAACAAGACTAAATACTCAAGACGATAAAACCCATACAAGACTAAATACTTAAGACGATAACACCCGAACAAGAATAAATACTTAAGACGATAACACCCAAAACAAGACTATATACTCAAGGCGATATATCAACCAAAACAAGAATAAATACACAAAACGATAAAACCCATACAAGACCACATACTCAAGACAATAACACCCAAACAAGACTAAAAACTCAAGACGATAACACCCAAACAAGACTAAATACTCAAGACGATAACATGCAAAATAAGAATAAAAACTCAAAACGATAACACCCAAACAAGACTAAATACTCAAGACGATAACATGCAAAGGAAGACAAAAATCTCAAGACGATAACACCTAAACGAGACTAAAATCTCAAGACGATAAAACCTAAACAAGACTAAATATTCAAGAAGATAACACCCAAAGAAGACTAAATACTCAAGACGATAACATGCAAAATAAGAATAAAAACTCAAAACGATAACACCCAAACAAGACTAAATACTCAAGACGATAACATGCAAAGCAAGACAAAAATCTCAAGACGATAACACCTAAACCAGACTAAAATCTCAAGACGATAACACCGAAACAAGACTAAAAACTCAAGACGATAACACCCAAACAAGACTAGATACTCAAGACGATAACACCGAAACAAGACTAAATACTCAAGACGATAACACCGAAACAAGACTAAATTCTCAAGACGATAACACCCAAACAAGACTAGATACTCAAGACGATAACACTCAAACAAGAATAATTACTCGAGACGATAACACCCAAACAAGACTAAATACTCAAGACGGTAACATCAAAAACAAGACTAAATATTCAAGACGATAACACCCAAAACAAAACTAAATACTCAAAACGATAACATCCAAACAAGACTAAATACTCAAGACGGTAACACCAAAAACAAGACTAAATACTCAAGATGATAACACCCAAAACAAAACTAAATACTTATAACGATAAAATCCAAACAAGAATAAATACTCAAGACGGTAACACCAAAAACAAGACTAAATATTCAAAACGATAACACCCAAAATAAATTTAATACTCAAGATGGTAACACCTAAAACAAGATTAAATACTCAAGATGATAACACCCAAAGCAGGATTAAATACTCAAGATAATAACACCCAAAACAGGACTAAATACTCCTCAAGATGATAACACCCAAAACAGGACTAAATATTCAAGATGATAACACCCAAACAAGATTAAATACTCAAGATGATAACACCCAAAACAGGATTAAATACTCAAGATGATAACACCCAAAACAGGACTAAATACTCGAGACGATAACATCCAAAACAAGACTAAATACTCAAGACGATAATAACCACAACAAGATTAAATACTCAAGATGATAACATCCAAAACAGGAATAAATACTCAAGATGATAATAACCACAACAAGACTAAATACTTAAGACGATAACACCCAAAACAAGACTAAATACTCACGACGATAACACCCAAATACTCAAGACGATAATAACCACCACAAGATTAAATACTCAAGATGATAACACCCAAAACAGGACTAAATAGTCAAGACGATAACACCCAAAATAAGTATAAATACTTCAGACGATAACACCCAAACAAGACTAAATACTTAAGACGATAACACCCAAAACAAGACTAAATACTCAAGACGATAACACCCAAACAGGACTAAATACTCAAGACGATAAAACCCATACAAGACTAAATACTTAAGACGATAACACCCAAAACAAGACTAAATACTCAAGATGATAACACCCAAAATAAGAATAAATACTCAAGACGATAACATCCAAAACAAGACTAAATACTCAAGACGATAAAACCCATACAATACTAAATATTTAAGACGATAACACCCAAAACAGGACTAAATACTCAAGACGATGACACCCAAACAAGACTAAATACTCAAGATGACAACACCCAAACAAGACTAAATACTCAAGACGATAAAACCCATACAAGACTAAATACTTAAGACGATAACACCCATAACAAGACTAAATACTCAAGACGGTAACACCCAAAACAAGACTAAATACTCAATACGATAACACCCAAACAAGACTAAATACTCAAGACGATAAAACCCATACAAGACTAAATACTTAAGACGATAACACCCAAAACAAGACTAAATACTCAAGACGATAACACCCAAATAAGACTAAATACTCAAGACGATAAAACCCACACAAGACTAAATACTTAAGACGATAACACCCAAACAAGACTAAATACTTAAGATGATAACACCCAAAAAAAGATTAAATACTCAAGATGATAACACCCAAAACAGGATTAAATACTCAAGATGATAACACCCAAAACAGGACTAAATACTCGAGACGATAACATCCAAAACAAGACTAAATACTCAAGACGATAATAACCACAACAAGATTAAATACTCAAGATGGTAACACCCAAAACAGGACTAAATACTCAAGATTATAATAACCACAACAAGACTAAATACTTAGGACGATAACACACAAAACAAGACTAAATACTCAAGACGATAACACCCAAATACTCAAGACGATAATAACCACAACAAGATTAAATACTCAAGATGATAACACCCAAAACAGGACTAAATAGTCAAGATGATAACACCCAAACAAGACTAAATACTTAAGACTATAACACCTAAAACAAGACTAAATACTCAAGACGATAACACCCAAACAGGACTAAATACTCAAGACGATAAAACCCATACAAGACTAAATACTTAAGACGATAACACCCAAAATAAGTATAAATACTTCAGACGATAACACCCAAACATGACTAAAGACTTAAGAGGATAACACCCAGAACAAGACTAAATACTCAAGACGATAACACCCAAACAGGACTAAATACTCAAGATGATAAAACCCATACAAGACTAAATACTTAAAACGATAACACCCAAAACAAGACTAAATACTCACGATGATAACACCCAAAATAAGATTAAATACTCAAGATGATAACACCCAAAACAGGATTAAATACTCAAGATGATAACACCCAAAACAGGACTAAATACTCGAGACGATAACATCCAAAACAAGACTAAATACTCAAGACGATAATAACCACAACAAGATTAAATACTCAAGATGGTAACACCCAAAACAGGACTAAATACTCAAGATTATAATAACCACAACAAGACTAAATACTTAGGACGATAACACACAAAACAAGACTAAATACTCAAGACGATAACACCCAAATACTCAAGACGATAATAACCACAACAAGATTAAATACTCAAGATGATAACACCCAAAACAGGACTAAATAGTCAAGATGATAACACCCAAACAAGACTAAATACTTAAGACGATAACACCTAAAACAAGACTAAATACTCAAGACGATAACACCCAAACAGGACTAAATACTCAAGACGATAAAACCCATACAAGACTAAATACTTAAGACGATAACACCCAAAATAAGTATAAATACTTCAGACGATAACACCCAAACATGACTAAAGACTTAAGAGGATAACACCCAGAACAAGACTAAATACTCAAGACGATAACACCCAAACAGGACTAAATACTCAAGATGATAAAACCCATACAAGACTAAATACTTAAAACGATAACACCCAACACAAGACTAAATACTCACGATGATAACACCCAAATATAAGAATAAATACTCAAGACGATAACACCCAAAACAAGACTAAATACTCAAGACGATAAAACCCATACAAGACTAAATACTTAAGACGATAACACCCAAAACAGGACTAAATACTCAAGACGATAACACCCAAACAAGACTAAATACTCAAGATGACAACACCCAAACAAGATTAAATACTCAAGACGATAAAACCCATACAAGACTAAATACTTAAGACGATAACACCCATAACAAGACTAAATACTCAAGACGGTAAAACCCAAAACAAGACTAAATACTCAATACGATAACACCCAAACAAGACTAAATACTCAAGACGATAAAACCCATACAAGACTAAATACTTAAGACGATAACACCCAAAACAAGACTAAATACTCAAGACGGTAACACCCAAAACAAGACTAAATACTCAATACGATAACACCCAAACAAGACTAAATACTCAAGACGATAAAACCCATACAAGACTAAATACTCAAGACGATAACACCCAAATAAGACTAAATACTCAAGACGATAAAACCCACACAACACCAAATACTTAAGACGATAACACCCAAACAAGACTAAATACTCAAGACGATAACATGTAAAAATAGATTAAAAACTCAAGACGATAACACCCAAACAAGACTAAAATCTCAAGACGATAACACCCAAACAAGACTAGACACTCAAGACGATAACACTCAAACAAGAATAATTACTCGAGACGATAACACCAAACAAGACTAAAAACTACAGACGATAACACCCAAACAAGACTAAATACTCAAGACGGTAACATCAAAAACAAGACTAAATATTCAAGACGATAACACCCAAAACAAAACTAAATACTCAAGATGATAGCACCTAAAACAAGATTAAATACTCCAGATGATAAAACCCAAAACAGGTCTAAATACTCAAGACGATAACATCCAAACAAGACTAAATACTCAAGACGGTAACACCAAAAACAAGACTAAATATTCAAAACTATAACACCCCAAAACAAAATTAATACTCAAGATGGTAACACCCAAAACAGGATTAAATACTCAAGATGATAACACCCAAAGCAGGATTAAATACTCAAGATAATAACACCCAAAATAGGACTAAATACTCAAGATGATAACACCCAAAACAGGACTAAATATTCAAGATGATAACACCCAAATCAACATTTAATACTCAAGATGATAACACCCAAAACAGGATTAAATACTTAAGACGATAACACCCAAAACAAGACTAAATACTCAAGACGATATATCAACCAAAACAAGACTAAATACTCAAAACGATAAAACCCATACAAGACCACATACTCAAGACAATAACACCCAAACAAGACTAAATACTCAAGACGATAACACCCAAACAAGACTAAATACTCAAGACGATAAAACCCATACAAGACTAAATACTTAAGACGATAACGCCCGAACAAGACTAAATACTTAAGACGATAACACTCAAAACAAGACTATATACTCAAGACGATATATCAACCAAAACAAGACTAAATACTCAAAACGATAAAACCCATACAAGACCACATACTCAAGACAATAACACCCAAACAAGACTAAATACTCAAAACGATAAAACCCATACAAGACTATATACTCAAGACGATAACACCAAAACAAGATTAAAATCTCAAGACGATAAAACCCATACAAGACCATATACTCAAGACAATAACACCCAAACAAGACTAAAAACTCAAGACGATAACACCCAAACAAGATTAAATTCTCAAGACGATATAACCTAAACAAGAGTAAATACTCAAGAAGATAACCCCCAAACAAGACTAAATACTCAAGACGATATATCAACCAAAACAAGACTAAATACTCAAAACGATAAAACCCATATAAGACCACATACTCAAGACAATAACACCCAAACAAGACTAAATACTCAAAACGATAAAACCCATACAAGACTATATACTCAAGACGATAACACCCAAACAAGATTAAAATCTCAAGACGATAAAACCTAAACAAGACTAAATACTCAAGAAGATAACACCCAAACAAGACTAAATACTCAAGACGATAACATGCAAAATAAGAATAAAAACTCAAAACGATAACACCCAAACAAGACTAAATACTCAAGACGATAACATGCAAAGCAAGACAAAAATCTCAAGACGATAACACCCAAACGAGACTAAAATCTCAAGACGATAACACCCAAACAAGACTAAATACTCAAGACGATAACATGCAAAACAATACTAAAAACTCAGGACGATAACACCCAAACAAGACTAAATACTCAAGACGATAACACCCAAAACAAAACTAAATACTTAAGATGATAGCACCTAAAACAAGATTAAATACTCCAGATGATAAAACCCAAAACAGGTCTAAATACTCAAGACGATAACATCCAAACAAGACTAAATACTCAAGACGGTAACACCAAAAACAAGACTAAATATTCAAAACGATAACACCCCAAAACAAAATTAATACTCAAGATGGTAACACCCAAAACAGGATTAAATACTCAAGATGATAACACCCAAAGCAGGATTAAATACTCAAACTAATAACACCCAAAACAGGACTAAATACTCAAGATGATAATACCCAAAACAGGACTAAATATTCAAGATGATAACATCCAAAACAAGATTTAATACTCAAGATGATAACACCCAAAACAGGATTAAATACTTAAGACGATAACACCCAAAACAGGACTAAATACTCAAGACGATATATCAACCAAAACAAGACTAAATACTCAAAACGATAAAACCCATACAAGACCACATACTAAAGACAATAACACCCAAACAAGACTAAATACTCAAGACGATAACACCCAAACAAGACTAAATACTCAAGACGATAAAACCCATACAAGACTAAATACTTAAGACGATAACGCCCGAACAAGACTAAATACTTAAGACGATAACACTCAAAACAAGACTATATACTCAAGACGATATATCAACCAAAACAAGACTAAATACTCAAAACGATAAAACCCATACAAGACCACATACTCAAGACAATAACACCCAAACAAGACTAAAAACTCAAGACGACAACACCCAAACAAGATTAAAATCTCAAGACGATATAACCTAAACAAGACTAAATACTCAAGAAGATAACACCCAAACAAGACTAAATACTCAAGACGATAAATCAACCAAAACAAGACTAAATACTCAAAACGATAAAACCCATACAAGACCACATACTCAAGACAATAACACCCAAACAAGACTAAATACTCAAAACGATAAAACCCATACAAGACTATATACTCAAGACGATAACACCAAAACAAGATTAAAATCTCAAGACGATAAAACCTAAACAAGACTAAATACTCAAGAAGATAACACCCAAACAAGACTAAATACGCAAGACGATAACATGCAAAATAAGAATAAAAACTCAAAACGATAACACCCAAACAAGACTAAATACTCAAGACGATAACATGCAAAGCAAGACAAAAATCTCAAGACGATAACACCAAACGAGACTAAAATCTCAAGACGATAACACCCAAACAAGACTAAATACTCAAGACGATAACATGCAAAACAATACTGAAAACTAAGGACGATAACATCCAAACAAGACTAAATACTCAAGACGATAACACCCAAAACAAGATTAAATACTCAAGATGATAACACCCAAAACAGGACTAAATACTCGAGACGATAACATCCAAAACAAGACTAAATACTCAAGACGATAATAACCACAACAAGATTAAATACTCAAGATGGTAACACCCAAAACAGGACTAAATACTCAAGATTATAATAACCACAACAAGACTAAATACTTAGGACAATAACACACAAAACAAGACTAAATACTCAAGACGATAACACCCAAATACTCAAGACGATAATAACCACATCAAGATTAAATACTTAAGACGATAACACCCAAAACAAGACTAAATACTCAAGACGATAACACCCAAACAGGACTAAATACTCAAGACGATAAAACCCATACAAGACTAAATACTTAAGACGATAACACCCAAAACAAGACTAAATATTCAAGACGATAACACCCATAACAAGACTAAATACTCAAGACGATAACACCCAAACAAGACTAAATACTCAAGACGATAAAACCCATACAAGACTAAAAGCTTAAGACGATAACACCCAAAACAAGACTAAATACTCAAGACGATAACACCCAAACAAGACTAAATACTCAAGACGATAAAACCCAAACAAGACTAAATACTCAAGACGATAAAACCCATACAAGACTAAATGCTTAAGACGATAACACCCAAAACAAGACTAAATACTCAAGACGATAACACCCAAACAAGACTAAATGCTTAAGACGATAACACCCAAATAAGACTAAATACTCAAGACGATAACACCCAAACAAGACTAAATACTCAAGACGATAAAACCCATACAAGACTAAATGCTTAAGACGATAACACCCAAAACAAGACTAAATACTCAAGACGATAACACCCAAACAAGACTAAATACTCAAGACGATAAAACCCACACAAGACTAATACTTAAGACGATAACACCCAAACAAGACTAAATACTTAAGACGATAACACCCAAAAGAAGACTAAATACTCAAGACGATATATCAACCAAAACAAGACTAAATACTCAAAATGATAAAACCCATACAAGACCACATACTCAAGACAATAACACCCAAACAAGACTAAATACTCAAGACGATAACACCCAAACAAGACTAAATACTCAAGACGATAAAACCCATACAAGACTAAATACTTAAGACGATAACACCCGAACAAGACTAAATACTTAAGACGATAACACCCAAAACAAGACTATATACTCAAGGCGATATATCAACCAAAACAAGAATAAATACACAAAACGATAAAACCCATACAAGACCACATACTCAAGACAATAACACCCAAACAAGACTAAAAACTCAAGACGATAACATGCAAAATAAGAATAAAAACTCAAAACGATAACATCCAAACAAGACTAAATACTCAAGACGATAACATGCAAAGCAAGACAAAAATCTCAAGACGATAACACCTAAACGAGACTAAAATCTCAAGACGATAAAACCTAAAAAAGACTAAATATTCAAGAAGATAACACCCAAAGAAGACTAAATACTCAAGACGATAACATGCAAAATAAGAATAAAAACTCAAAACGATAACACCCAAACAAGACTAAATACTCAAGACGATAACATGCAAAGCAAGACAAAAATCTCAAGACGATAACACCTAAACGAGACTAAAATCTCAAGACGATAACACCGAAACAAGACTAAAAACTCAAGACGATAACACCCAAACAAGACTAGATACTCAAGACGATAACACCGAAACAAGACTAAATACTGAAGACGATAACACCGAAACAAGACTAAATTCTCAAGACGATAACACCCAAACAAGACTAGATACTCAAGACGATAACACTCAAACAAGAATAATTACTCGAGACGATAACACCAAACAAGACTAAAAACTACAGACGATAACACCCAAACAAGACTAAATACTCAAGACGGTAACATCAAAAACAAGACTAAATATTCAAGACGATAACACCCAAAACAAAACTAAATACTCAAAACGATAACATCCAAACAAGACTAAATACTCAAGACGGTAACACCAAAAACAAGAATAAATACTCAAGATGATAACACCCAAAACAAAACTAAATACTTAAAACGATAAAATCCAAACAAGAATAAATACTCAAGACGGTAACACCAAAAACAAGACTAAATATTCAAAACGATAACACCCAAAATAAATTTAATACTCAAGATGGTAACACCTAAAACAAGATTAAATACTCAAGATGATAACACCCAAAGCAGGATTAAATACTCAAGATAATAACACCCAAAACAGGACTAAATACTCCTCAAGATGATAACACCCAAAACAGGACTAAATATTCAAGATGATAACACCCAAACAAGATTAAATACTCAAGATGATAACACCCAAAACAGGATTAAATACTCAAGATGATAACACCCAAAACAGGACTAAATACTCGAGACGATAACATCCAAAACAAGACTAAATACTCAAGACGATAATAACCACAACAAGATTAAATACTCAAGATGATAACATCCAAAACAGGAATAAATACTCAAGATGATAATAACCACAACAAGACTAAATACTTAAGACGATAACACCCAAAACAAGACTAAATACTCAAGACGATAACACCCAAATACTCAAGACGATAATAACCACAACAAGATTAAATACTCAAGATGATAACACCCAAAACAGGACTAAATAGTCAAGACGATAACACCCAAAATAAGTATAAATACTTCAGACGATAACACCCAAACAAGACTAAATACTTAAGACGATAACACCCAAAACAAGACTAAATACTCAAGACGATAACACCCAAACAGGACTAAATACTCAAGACGATAAAACCCATACAAGACTAAATACTTAAGACGATAACACCCAAAACAAGACTAAATACTCAAGATGATAACACCCAAAATAAGAATAAATACTCAAGACGATAACATCCAAAACAAGACTCAATACTCAAGACGATAAAACCCATACAATACTAAATACTTAAGACGATAACACCCAAAACAGGACTAAATACTCAAGACGATGACACCAAACAAGACTAAATACTCAAGATGACAACACCCAAACAAGACTAAATACTCAAGACGATAAAACCCATACAAGACTAAATACTTAAGACGATAACACCCATAACAAGACTAAATACTCAAGACGGTAACACCCAAAACAAGACTAAATACTCAATACGATAACACCCAAACAAGACTAAATACTCAAGACGATAAAACCCATACAAGACTTAATACTTAAGACGATAACACCCAAAACAAGACTAAATACTCAAGACGATAACACCCAAATAAGACTAAATACTCAAGACGATAAAACCCACACAAGACTAAATACTTAAGACGATAACACCCAAACAAGACTAAATACTTAAGATGATAACACCCAAAATAAGATTAAATACTCAAGATGAATCATGATAACACCCAAAACAGGATTAAATACTCAAGATGATAACACCCAAAACAGGACTAAATACTCGAGACGATAACATCCAAAACAAGACTAAATACTCAAGACGATAATAACCACAACAAGATTAAATACTCAAGATGGTAACACCCAAAACAGGACTAAATACTCAAGATTATAATAACCACAACAAGACTAAATACTTAGGACGATAACACACAAAACAAGACTAAATACTCAAGACGATAACACCAAAATACTCAAGACGATAATAACCACAACAAGATTAAATACTCAAGATGATAACACCCAAAACAGGACTTAATAGTCAAGATGATAACACCCAAACAAGACTAAATACTTAAGACGATAACACCTAAAACAAGACTAAATACTCAAGACGATAACACCCAAACAGGACTAAATACTCAAGACGATAAAACCCATACAAGACTAAATACTTGAGACGATAACACCCAAAATAAGTATAAATACTTCAGACGATAACACCCAAACATGACTAAAGACTTAAGAGGATAACACCCAGAACAAGACTAAATACTCAAGACGATAACACCCAAACAGGACTAAATACTCAAGACGATAAAACCCATACAAGACTAAATACTTAAGACGATAACACCCAAAACAAGACTAAATACTCACGATGATAACACCCAAATATAAGAATAAATACTCAAGACGATAACACCCAAAACAAGACTAAATACTCAAGACGATAAAACCCAAAACAGGACTAAATACTCAAGACGATAACACCCAAACAAGACTAAATACTCAAGATGACAACACCCAAACAAGATTAAATACTCAAGACGATAAAACCCATACAAGACTAAATACTTAAGACGATAACACCCATAACAAGACTAAATACTCAAGACGGTAACACCCAAAACAAGACTAAATACTCAAGACGATAAAACCCATACAAGACTAAATACTTAAGACGATAACACCCAAAACAAGACTAAATACTCAAGACGGTAACACCCAAAACAAGACTAAATACTCAATACGATAACACCCAAACAAGACTAAATACTCAAGACGATAAAACCCATACAAGACTAAATACTCAAGACGATAACACCCAAATAAGACTAAATACTCAAGACGATAAAACCCACACAACACCAAATACTTAAGACGATAACACCCAAACAAGACTAAATACTCAAGACGATAACATGTAAAAATAGATTAAAAACTCAAGACGATAACACCCAAACAAGACTAAAATCTCAAGACGATAACACCCAAACAAGACTAGATACTCAAGACGATAACACTCAAACAAGAATAATTACTCGAGACGATAACACCAAACAAGACTAAAAACTACAGACGATAACACCCAAACAAGACTAAATACTCAAGACGGTAACATCAAAAACAAGACTAAATATTCAAGACGATAACACCCAAAACAAAACTAAATACTCAAGATGATAGCACCTAAAACAAGATTAAATACTCCAGATGATAAAACCCAAAACAGGTCTAAATACTCAAGACGATAACATCCAAACAAGACTAAATACTCAAGACGGTAACACCAAAAACAAGACTAAATATTCAAAACTATAACACCCCAAAACAAAATTAATACTCAAGATGGTAACACCCAAAACAGGATTAAATACTCAAGATGATAACACCCAAAGCAGGATTAAATACTCAAGATAATAACACCCAAAATAGGACTAAATACTCAAGATGATAACACCCAAAACAGGACTAAATATTCAAGATGATAGCACCCAAAACAACATTTAATACTCAAGATGATAACACCCAAAACAGGATTAAATACTTAAGACGATAACACCCAAAACAAGACTAAATACTCAAGACGATATATCAACCAAAACAAGACTAAATACTCAAAACGATAAAACCCATACAAGACCACATACTCAAGACAATAACACCCAAACAAGACTAAATACTCAAGACGATAACACCCAAACAAGACTAAATACTCAAGACGATAAAACCCATACAAGACTAAATACTTAAGACGATAACGCCCGAACAAGACTAAATACTTAAGACGATAACACTCAAAACAAGACTATATACTCAAGACGATATATCAACCAAAACAAGACTAAATACTCAAAACGATAAAACCCATACAAGACCACATACTCAAGACAATAACACCCAAACAAGACTAAATACTCAAAACGATAAAACCCATACAAGACTATATACTCAAGACGATAACACCAAAACAAGATTAAAATCTCAAGACGATAAAACCCATACAAGACCATATACTCAAGACAATAACACCCAAACAAGACTAAAAACTCAAGACGATAACACCCAAACAAGATTAAATTCTCAAGACGATATAACCTAAACAAGAGTAAATACTCAAGAAGATAACCCCCAAACAAGACTAAATACTCAAGACGATATATCAACCAAAACAAGACTAAATACTCAAAACGATAAAACCCATATAAGACCACATACTCAAGACAATAACACCCAAACAAGACTAAATACTCAAAACGATAAAACCCATACAAGACTATATACTCAAGACGATAACACCCAATCAAGATTAAAATCTCAAGACGATAAAACCTAAACAAGACTAAATACTCAAGAAGATAACACCCAAACAAGACTAAATACTCAAGACGATAACATGCAAAATAAGAATAAAAACTCAAAACGATAACACCCAAACAAGACTAAATACTCAAGACGATAACATGCAAAGCAAGACAAAAATTTCAAGACGATAACACCCAAACGAGACTAAAATCTCAAGACGATAACACCCAAACAAGACTAAATACTCAAGACGATAACATGCAAAGCAAGACAAAAATTTCAAGACGATAACACCCAAACGAGACTAAAATCTCAAGACGATAACACCCAAACAAGACTAAATACTCAAGACGATAACATGCAAAACAATACTAAAAACTCAGGACGATAACACCCAAACAAGACTAAATACTTAAGACGATAACATGTAAAAATAGATTAAAAACTCAAGACGATAACACCCAAACAAGACTAAATACTCAAGACGATAACACCCAAAACAAAACTAAATACTTAAGATGATAGCACCTAAAACAAGATTAAATACTCCAGATGATAAAACCCAAAACAGGTCTAAATACTCAAGACGATAACATCCAAACAAGACTAAATACTTAAGACGATAACGCCCGAACAAGACTAAATACTTAAGACGATAACACTCAAAACAAGACTATATACTCAAGACGATATATCAACCAAAACAAGACTAAATACTCAAAACGATAAAACCCATACAAGACCACATACTCAAGACAATAACACCCAAACAAGACTAAATACTCGAAACGATAAAACCCATATAAGACCACATACTCAAGACAATAACACCCAAACAAGACTAAATACTCAAAACGATAAAACCCATACAAGACTATATACTCAAGACGATAACACCCAATCAAGATTAAAATCTCAAGACGATAAAACCTAAACAAGACTAAATACTCAAGAAGATAACACCCAAACAAGACTAAATACTCAAGACGATAACATGCAAAATAAGAATAAAAACTCAAAACGATAACACCCAAACAAGACTAAATACTCAAGACGATAACATGCAAAGCAAGACAAAAATTTCAAGACGATAACACCCAAACGAGACTAAAATCTCAAGACGATAACACCCAAACAAGACTAAATACTCAAGACGATAACATGCAAAACAATACTAAAAACTCAGGACGATAACACCCAAACAAGACTAAATACTTATGACGATAACATGTAAAAATAGATTAAAAACTCAAGAGGATAACACCCAAACGAGACTAAAATCTCAAGACGATAACACCCAAACAAGACTAAATACTCAAGACGATAACAC